>JAGFNQ010000364.1:234507-476742 GCA_024364735.1 Boesenbergia rotunda | reverse complement strand
ACATGAAAGTTGAAAGACAACTCAAAAAGAAGAATTCAACTAAGCATGGGCAGTTCTAGTTCATCCACTTGGAAATCTATCTGGAGCAAAAGAGATAATAAAGTTGCATCTAAGTGTAAGTCCGAGTTTTCTAAGAATAAAGATGCAAGTTCTACTAGACCAAAGGAAAAGAACCTATCCAATCTTTGAAAAATAGAGAAAATAAATGTTCTAAATGTTTGGGAAGGGGGCATATTGCATCATAATGTCCAAACAAAAGAGTTGTGATTTTGATAGAAAAGTGAGTCAGATAATGATAGTGCATTGCTACTGTTGATGGAAAGTGATGGAAAGAAGTATTAGTAGAAGCGGAAGCCTTTGTCACTAGGCGTCCTCCAAATTTGCAAGTTAAGAAAGAATATAAAAAACAACGACACAATATCTTTCATACCCGTTGCCACATTAAAAGACAAGATATGTAGTATGATTATAGATTAGGGAAGTTGCAGTAATGTAACTAGTAGTGTCTGGGTTGAAAAATTAAGTTTACCTACCACTAAGCATCCTGAGACCTTATAAACTACATTGATTGAATGAATACAAGGAAGTTAAGGTCAATAAGCAAGTGTTGATTTCATTTTTCATTGGTAGGTATCATGATGAGGTACTTTTGGTATGTAATGTCAATGCATGCAGGTCATTTACTTTTAAGTAGACCATGACAATTTGATAAGAAGGTATGCATGGTGGATTCAAAAATAAATATTCTTTTGTGATACATGGTAAACTTGTAACTCTTGTAGCATTAACTCTTAGGCAAGTATATAAAGAACAATTGAAAATAAAAATGAGTGAAAAGAAATGAATACAAGAGAAAAAAGATTGGGAAGGAAAAAGAGAATGACAAAAGAATAAAAGAAAAGGAGTGTGCGAAAAGAAAAGGTGAGGATGATAAGAGTAGAAAAAGATTGAAAAGAAAAAAAATCAAGAACAAAAGAGGACAAAAGGGAGCATTTATGCAACAGAAGATGTTAAGAGAACTTTTTATTCTCAACAACTGATGATTGTACTTTTGTACAAGAAGACTTATTTTACCACTAGAAATTTTAACCCTACTTTGCCTAGTATTGTTAAATCCCTTTTGAAGGAATTTGATAATATATTTCCTAACGAGGTTTGTGATGGATTGCCACTACTAAGGGGAATAGAGATCCAGATTGATTTCATCCCAGGAGCAATAATCTCTAATTAGTTGGCCTATAGGAGCCATTCCAAAGAGATAAAAGAACTTTAAAAAGCAAGTTGAAGAGTTGATGAGAAAATGTGTGTGCTTGAGAAAGTTTGAGTCCTTTTGCAATTCTTGTTTTGCTTGTACCTAAGAAAGATGAAACTAGAATGTGCGTGATTGCAAAGCTATCAATAAAATTACGGTAAAGTATCACATCCTTCTTAATTAGATGATATGTTATATAAACTTATATAGTTCTTGCATTTTTCTAAAATTGATTTAAAGTCTAGTTATCATCAAATTTGCATGTGTGAGGGAGATGAATAGAAAACTACATTAAGACTAGGTATGGTTTGTAAAAATGGTTAGTCATGTCATTTGGTTTAACCAATGCACCTAGTACTTTCATAAAATTAATAAACCATATTTTAAGTACTTACATTGGGGATTTTGTTGTAGTATATTTTGATGACATCTTAATTTATAGCAAAACTTAGATGAACATCTCAATTATTTACAAAAAATTTTTACTTATTTTGCAAAATGAAAGTTGTAAATCGAAAAAAGGGCATTAAATTTCTTAGTTATATTGTTAGTGCTAAAGGAATAGCAGTTTCAATAGGATGTTTGATAAGAATAATAGTACTTTAGTTGTACCCTTGACTAAAGTTGTTAAAAAGAATGTTAGGTTTCATTAGGATAGAGAACAAGATTCATCTTCAACTAACTTAAGGCAAAGCTAAGTTTTACATCATTACTTGCATTACCTAATTTTGCTAAAACTTTTGAAATTGAGTGTGATGCATCAAGCATAGATATTGGAGTTGTGCTAATACAAGAAGATCAACCCCTTGTTTATTTAAGTGAGAAATTCAATGGAGTAGCTTTAAACTATCCAACTTATGACAAGGAGATATATGCATTAGTAAGGGCTTTAGAGACTTGACAGCATAACTTGTGGCCCATAGAGTTTGTCATTCACACTGATCATGAATCGTTAAAGCATTTGAAAAGTCAAAGTTGAATAGACGTGATGCAAAATAGGTAGAGTTCATTGAATAATTTCCTTATGTGATCAAGTATAGATAAGGTATGGAAAACATTATTGCACATGCTTTATCTCTAAGGTATACCTTGATTTCTACTTTGAACATTAAATTGTTAGGATTTAAACACATTAAAGATCTATTTCTAATAATCTTGACTTTGGAAATGTGTTTGAAGTTTGTGAACATGTTACATTTGAGAAGTTTTATAGGGATGAGGGATTTCTTTTTAAGCTGAATAGGTTGTGTATGCCTAATTGTTCATGAAGGGAATTAATAGTCCAAGAAGCTCATGGTGGAGGACTAATGGGACATTTTGGAGTAAGAAAAACTCTAGCAGGTTTAGTTGACCATTTCTTTTGACCTCACATGAAACAAGATGTTGTCAAGCTTTGTGAGAAGTGTATCACATGTAGGCAAACAAAATCTAAATCTTTACCTCATGGATTGTATACACCTTTACCAATTCCTAATGAATCTTAGGTTGATATTTTCATGGACTTTGTTGTAGGATTACCTAGGTCCAAATGAGATATGATTCTATTTTTCTAATTGTGGATAAATTTTCTAAAATGACTCATTTTTTGCCATGCAAGAAAACAAATGATGCTAACCATATTGCTGATTTATTCTTTAGGGCAATCGTGCGGCTTCATGAAGTGTGGAGGAGCATAGTTTTAGATCGTGATGCAAAGCTCCTATGCTAATTTTGGAAGATATTGTGGGGGGGAAAGTAGCCATAAAGCTTTTGTTTTCTGCAACTTGTCATCCATAAACAGATGGACAAACTGAGATAGTATATCGAACTTTGTCTACTTTATTACGGCTATTATTCAAAAAAAATTTAAAAATTGAGAAGATTGTTTATTACATGTTGAATCTTCTTATAAAAAATCCACTACTAATTTTTCTTCTTTCAAAGTGGTATATGAGTTCAACCCTTTAACTCTTCTTTTGTCACAGCGTGCTAGTTTAGGTGGTACAAGAAAAGCAAAGTTTGAGAGACAAATGCATGGAAAAGTTCAGTTGCAAATCAAAAAGAGGACTGGACAATATGCTATATGTTATGCAAGCCAACAAGGGACGAAAGAGAATGATCTTTGAACCTCGAGATTGGGTTGGGTTCATATGAGAAAGGATAGACTTCATGCTAAATGTCATAGTAAGTTGCATCCATGAGGAGATGGACCATTTCAAGTCATTGCTCGAATCCTTTCAAGTCATTGTCCCCACGGGATAGACTAATGACTAGCGTATGCGGTGATGTCATCTTGAGGTCTAGTGGTCAAAACCTGACAAAGTCAATGTGCCCGCCATCGCCACGTGTTAGCCACAACATCCGAGCTAGTAGCCCCCTGATTTACCTCCTCCGTGTTGGCCTTAGGACAGGTTAGCAGAGTCGCTGGTGACGAGCAAATCGCCTTTTGTCATCTTGAATCAATGATAATGCATACAAACTTGACTTACCATGTGAGTATAATGTAAGTGCTACATTTAAAGTTTCTAGTGTTTCTCCCTTTGATGTAGGTGATCAAAGATTCAAGGACGAATCCTTTTGAGGAGAGGGGGATGATGGAATTGAATATGAAGATAAGTTGCGGCTCAACAAGCTAAGGTAATGGAAGAAAAGGAGCATCTCACTCTAAATATTGTTCATGATTTATTATACATTAATGGAGGCACAATTACAAGGGCTAAGGCTTAAAACATGAAGCACTTAATGTGCTAATTGAAGATGTGTTAAGGTCAAAGTTAGAATTAAAGCAGATTTGACCAAGAGCAACTCTTATGGCTTAGTCAACCTAATTCAAGTCTTAGATAAGCTTAATTAGTTTCTTAAATTTCAAGCCTATGTAGTAACGGACAATTTTGATTTGCAGGCTCAATTTCTACCTTAATTTGGATTGTAATAGTGACCTAAACCCAAACTAATTATGTATCCAACGTAGGCCTCTTCTAAATGGACTTCCTTTTAGCCTTGTAGGGTTTTTTTGTCACCCTATAGCTATAAATAGAAGGGGTGGCGGCTACATATGTAACTTTGACTTGTTTCAATCTAAAGCATGGTGAGACTCTCACTTATTGGTTTTTCATTGAACTAGAATTTATTAAGGCATCCCCTTATGGCATTCAAAGACTTGTTAACCTCAATTCCAAGGTTGTGGCATCTTCAATCTCCTATACCAAGGTTCGTGCTTTTTTAAGCATTAGGTCAAGGGTTTTTTCATCCATCTTATTGATTTAAACTTTCCTTATTTCTTCATTTAATTAAGTGTGGATTGATGAGACTTTCTTCTCCTTAGGTTCATATCAAATAGCAAGTTTTTATTCTTCTAGCAGGGTTCAATTGGCTCAAGTGTCTTGTACAAAACACCTTCGTTATTTCGTCAAACAAAGGAAAGATACACTTTATTAGATTTCAATTTAGATTGGTTGTATAGTTTAGATATGAGAAATAGATAAATTAATTTGTTATTCGATAGTACTGGTAAAATGATTCAACCATAAATGCTACTTCTATAATTAATTCAATTGTGTATCTTCTGCCTTCAACATCAGTAACCAGTATCAGTATTTCCTATGTTATCCACTGCTTGCAAATGAATCTTGTTTATTATTTGACTTTATTCCTTATTTCGTGACTTGTATTTTGTAGTGTTGCAAACTTAAGCTTAGTATGTTGACTTCATAAAATTTTCTTTTCTGATCTATAGAAGTTGCATTTCTTTTTTGCGCAGTAGTGAATATGAAATTTGGGAGTCATGGGAATGTTTGATAAATAACTTCCTTTGTTTTAAACAACATTCATACTATACTGTCAAATTTTATTAATGAGACAAACAAGGAATGACTTGACTTATTTCAAGAAGGAAAAGTAAGTGGACCCATATCATAAATAATGTCCCCCATAGCCGTCGGTTTCTATGTGTTCATCGGCTTCGCTAAGATGGAGATAACTTACCTCACAGGATAGATTGTAGGTCGTTCATCCCATTTTTTTATGTGAGGAACTAGTGGGTGAATTGCAGATTATTCACCATATATATGTGATTGTATATGTCCATTCACATGAGGGTGGATTGTAAGTCGTTTACTCCGTATATACGATACATCTTGTCGGGTGGATTGTAGGTCATTTACATGATCAATGTATGTATAGATGCATACATACGATGCATTTCATTACGAGTAGATTGCACGCCGTTCACTTTTATAGATGATGCATTTTGTCGAGTAGATTGCACGTTGTTCACTTTTATAGATGATGCATTTTGTTGAGGTGGGTTGCAGGACACTCATCTCGATATATGATAGATTATGTGGTCACACTCTTTTATAATAATTTCATGTACGTCTCTTTTTACTCCACTTTGTACTTTGTGCTCACTCGCCTATATCTTTAACCTTGGGATTCGGACATTTGAGGCGATCTTTAAGGTTTGATGGATATAGTTGGACAATCGATTGGGGATGCTCATAAACAAATGATTCATTTGTTTCTTAGTTGACTCTGAACTACCTACCCTACTAGTAAAATGATTAACCCCTAATGATTAAAAATTTCTTCCACCATTTTTGCTATGAGTAATCCAAGAATATTCATACCCACTAATAAAAAGGTCAAACACTATCGAAATGTGGCACTTCTATCAGTAGTTGTAAAGACACCTTAGCAAACCTTTGACAAGATTTACACTTGTAAATAAATTATGCTACCTCAGAATGCAAAGTAGGACAACATTAGTCTAAATCTGTGACTTTGAAGTCAAAATTTTAGTGCAGGTATGGTTACCATTACCAACAAAGCTTCTTCTTGATGCAAACACCTTTAATAAGGCAAGGAATGCAAAAAAAAATCACTAACTAAACTGCACTTAACTTGAATCTATAAGGTTTTATAATAAGTCAGCCTCAACCTATTGACAATTCAGTCTTCTAAAGGTAGGCATAAATATCATATATCCCACAATAACAGTATTCCACCAAAGCTACCACTTCTTTGGCAATACGGTTAGGAAATGATTTCCTATATTCTTTTTTCATGACACCATTGTGAAATCTTAAGGTGAATGTTAGATTTGAAATTATCTACACTTGACATGTCCTTAATGTTAAAAATTTAAATCAAGCTCTTAATGGCCATACCTTCTACAAGGATCTTTGCACAGAAAATCACTTAGAACCAATGTTTCTATTAGACAACTCTCACAGGACATAATAAAACAATTGGATGAAGATGAAAGTAATTTCACATGGAATTGTAAGGAAGCTTCCTTGAATTTGTGCATCTTACCTTTGAGCCCTTTGTGCAAATAAAAGTAGACTTGCATTCAAAAATTGTGAAGATGACTAATGCATTCAATGAGTAAATAGGATTCATATAACATTATAACACCAAGTGATGAGTCCAGGGTTTGCATTCAGTCCCTAGATGAGATGATACGGATAAGGTAGAATCTAAATGCAAAAGATAAATCTTATGTGTAGAGTATGACACCCAAATATGCTTCTTAATAAAATGAGCTAATGATGATCTAGAACCTTCTGTTGAAAGTTTTGCAAGAAATACAATTATGAGACATTATGTAAGAGAAATACAAGTTGCAAATAAAAGTATTGCCAGGTGATATTCTATGTTAAATAGAAGTTAAACAAATTTGAAGGCTGAAATAGATGCCCCATAATTGTATACTGAAAAAAGTAATAAAGAACAGAACTATATATTACCATTACCACAGTAAAATTTGAACATTTCATTAGCCTCAATGTTATAAAAGAGATGGTATATCCTTCATGAAGATAGAAGTGAATGTTTGAATAGAGAATTAGAAACAAACATAATTGATGATTACCCTCTAGGAAATGAACTCTTGTTTCAGAATGTGAGGCAACAGACTGCAGAAAAAACAACCCGTAGGATGAGAAAATTGGACAAGGCAAGTTATATTACAAAATGAAGTAGGAAATGCGGTCTTCAATCTATGAGGATCAATCTGTGATAAGTAACCAGAAAACGACATATATTAATTTTAATCACTTTAAGAATCTTGGTGTTTCTTGAACATTTTGAGCTCATAGAAAAAAGTTGAAATTTTCTCACAAAAAAAAAACAACAGAACCATCAACAGCTCAGTCAAAAATATCAGAATCTGAATGAATATCATTACAATCTGCCAGAAAGAAATTACATTTCTTAATAGGTAACTAGAATTCTACCTTAAGTTAATTAAGAACCAAATTGGGTGACTTTCATTTCTTTTATTAAAAAAAGTCTCGATAGAATCAACTTCCACTACAACTGAATACAACAATACAACAATTTGTATATCCTGATTATGTAGGGTCAGCTAGTATGAAGTTGAAACTAGTTGATTGCAGTAGTTTACCAAAGCAACCACGAAATTATACTCTTATCACCAAGAACAATTAGAGTTCTATCATACTATTTTGCTGACGTGTTGTTTTTGTATCCCAAAGCAAGTTTACAGAAGTTCATCCAGTACAATCTCATTGCCAAGATGTAATAAGAAGAGTTGCATATTGTCTTCTCTTTGACGAATTAAATTGGGATCAATGTTTGAAATTCTGGTTTCGTTATCAATTGTTATTTCACATCAAAGAGCAGCTGCATGATTTAGTTGGCATTTATCTATCATGCTAACCTAGTTTTACACACGAATCTTCCCTTAGAGCCTCCTCTTAGTTGACTTGTTTGCATCACCAAAGACAAGGAATATAGTAATTCTGTTGTGAATTAAACTAAAATTTCAAAGAATCTGAAAAAAAAAGGTATCAAAGGAAATGATGAATTTAAAATGAATATAACTGAATAATGATTAGTAAATAAGAATAAATAAAACAATCTTAATTAAATAATAATTAATAATAATGACAAAGAAAAATAATAATGAACATCAATGATAAATAAATTATATCAGTAAAGACTAATTATTAAAAACATTTTAAATAAATATTAATGAACTTGTCACACATTCAATAAAATTAATGAGGATGAATCTTATTTAAAAGATTCCCAATTTTAGAATTATTTATTAACAAGTATCTTAAATTTTCAGTTAGGAATTAGAATATAAGGAACCAATTATAATTTAGGAACGGTCTTGAATATCATGTTATTTCAGTAGGAGTAATCAAAGCATCTCATTTTGTTAGCTGGTGGAAACTAGCACATAGCTCGACACAGGAACAATATGTTGAAAATTCCTTATTGGGCTTAATCTTCCTCTTCGGCATCACTCATCTTCCTCTTTAAGACACTACAAAATATTTCCTCCTTCCTTTGAGATACAGAGGTTTTTGCTTCATTCATTGAGCCTCAAGTAGCATATATACAACTTTTTGTTCTTCTTCATTCAATAAGCGGAAAATAACTCTTCTTCCTTCTTCAAGACACAACAATAGCATTACATCACCACCTCTTCATCAAAATGCAGAGGGAAATAATCTCTCATCTCCTCCTTTACCTCCTCCTCCTGATCTGCTCCTTCCTCTTTTATTCCTTCTCTCACTCTATCTCTTCCTCCTTTCAATCGATGTGGGCAAACAACACTTTGATAAGCTACTAGCACCATCAATGCCAATCATTTTGATTGGGGATCAACCATGGCTACTAAAAAGAAGAAACTACAGTTAATGCAAAAAATATAAAATAAAATCTAAAGATAAAAGACAAGATGACCCTAATTCTTACCTTTAAAGGTATAGAATACAATTGAAGAATAAACCTTAGTTAAGTATGAAGAATAACAACAAAATACAAAGAGGGACCTGAAGAAGGGCGAGAGCATTGCAAACTCGATTTGATGCAGCTGATGATAAAGTTGGAGGAGAAAGATAGGGGTATATCGAAATTATCTCCTGCAAATAATAAGTTATCGGAAAGTCAATAATATGTACAAGTTAGTAACCAAATCTTTTCCAACTAGCTAGAAGCGTTATTTTGTTTCTGGTGTAATTGGAGAGGCAAAGAGTTCTATTAGCTATTTAAGTCTCAGGACAAAAGCAGATAAAGTGATACATGCAAGTCTGTCAAATAGACAAATGTACAATAATCACATCAAAGTAAATCCATATTGCATGGAGGCATATCTTAAGAAGGAAAAGATCATTGAATCAACTTTTTTCAGTGAAATAACTACGCACTATATAATATTCCAGGTTTATTATATTACGTTACAAGAATATATTGCTAAATAAGAACATACAGATTGTATTTTCCAAAAATTTGTTGTGCTAGAAAAGAGTCAGAATTTTCTTTAGCACGCATAATAATCAATTATTGATATCATATAGCCATATCTCTGTGAAACCTTGAAACTAAGACTAAAGACTTCTGACATGAAGGCATGGATTCATGATGCTTCTTCAGTTTGGTTGAACCTATGTCTAAAGACTTTTCTTCACTTGAACTGTAGAGATCTACATTTGTGGGCAAAGTTGATGTGGATATGTTGCATTTTAGATGGATTAGTGTAGGCCTTTGAGAGAAGTCATGAAAATTGATAATGGCTTCGAGAAGCCTCTTTTCACTCAAAAATGTTTTTGTTCTGTGATCTTCTTGCTGCTATCACATTTCTATTTAACTCACCTTCTCTAATTAATGTAGATAAAATATCAAGAAAACTATATCTGCATACGAACTAACCTGAAGAAGTGCTGCAATAGATCCAAAAGAGTGCCATAATAAAGGTGCCAAATCGTGAAATATGTCTCTTTTCTGCCAAACAAAAATTGCACATATAGCTACATCAATACTTCTTAATAAACAGTGGTCATAAGAAGAAAACCAAAGCTTTGAAATATTTGTCATTACTAAAGTAGAAAAGTCGAACTTGTTATTCAAAATGCCACAGCTCTTGCGAGAAGATGAAACGTCCGTGATGAAAAAGTGGAACCATCATATGCTCATCGATTAATGTGCAAAATATCAATCAACTTACTCTATACCAGAAAAAGTGGGCCCATCATATGCTCATCGATAAATGTGCAAAATATCAATCAAATTACTCTATACCATAAACGAAGGGTAAATCATAACAAAAGATGAAAAGTTTACGAGATCTAAATCCATGATTATTGATATAGTCAACAGGCAGAGCAATGCTATTCCTGGTGTAAAAGAAAAACGGAAAATATATAACTGCTTCCAGATAAACCGTAAAAATAACAACCTTTCTTATGATATTATATGCTAAATATGCAGTCAATACCTAAAAACAGATTTCTCAATCCCCGTTGTTTTGGTGACTGTATACCAATCAAGATCGTTTACAAGCATCCACAAGTCGGCAGACATTTTGCATTCCAACATTTCCGTGAACACAATTCGGAGCTTCTCAGTAATCAAGATCGACGAAATACAAAAACGACAATCGAGAGAATAAAAGTAAAGAGCATGAAACCTTGGACAGCTCCAGCAACGCATTCTCACGGAGGTTCCGGTCTGTGAGATCCGACAAGAGCTGCTCTACCGACGTCCTCCAATCCCTACCGGCTGTGGCACCTTGGGCGGCAGGTGGAGGAGGAGGCGGAGCGGCAGAACCTACGCCAAAAGCGGACGACGGGTGGTTCATGATGGTTGCGGCGAAGATGGTTGGAAGCGTAGGTATTATGAGTGGGGGAGACGAACTTCAGCGAGCATCGAATCGGCGTCCTCTCTCTCCATTTAAAGCGTTGGGAGGTTCAAAACCGAGAGGAATTGATGTCGACATGGCCGTGCCCAGGCCGTGACGTTATGGGCCGTTGGCCGTGGCCCGTGACACCGCCGTCAAGTCGGCCCGGGCTACGATTACAGGCCAGATCCGTGGCCCAAACTTACTTTGAAAATAATATTAAGGAATAAAAATAATATTTATTTTTATAAATAATATATTTAAAGAAAAATATTTATAAAATAATCTGAAAATAAAATTAGAATAAATATATAAGGAATAAAAAATATTAATTAAAATTGTTATATTAAATGTTATGTTATTATATCTCCACTTATTAAATAAAACAATTTAAATCAAAATAAATATTTAGATTAAATTTATACAACAATATTATACCACTCAAGTTTAGAGGAAAAAATACTCAACCTTTCAAACGTCCATATGAGCAACCTATATTCTTTCCTTTGAAAGGATTAAAAATAATATGATTGTATTATATTTATTTTGAAGGATTAAAAAAATAATTAATCAGATTTGATAACATTAAATTTGAGACGAACGACTCGATCCCACGAAAATTTTCTACTATCAGAGTAAATTCAGAAGTATTCGTGGTGGATGAAAAATTCAACATCCCACGGTTGCGCACCTCATTTAAAAAAAAATTTATAAAATTCGTTATAGTTAAGGATCAAATCGTAAGCATTTAGGAGACAATTAGTCATCTTTCTGCTATATCATAGCCTCGGGATGACTTTGAAGGATTAAAAATAAGAGCAATAATACGCAACGGAAATTTTTAGCGAGAAATCCAATGGGAATGACGTGACACTTTTTGTGTATACATCTGATTGCCACTTGGACACCGACGGCAACCTCCAGCCATCGCCCCGAACCAAACTATATCTTAGAAGGTATGGTGAATCCGTCAGGATCGCTGTAATTGGAGTGTCATATCATTCTCATTGAATTTCTCACTAAAAATTCTCGTTACATATTATTTTTCTAAAAATAATGTAATTGTAATTATCTACTTAATTACCATTTATAAATAAGACATGCAAATCATGACTTAGTTATATTGCATCACTCAAACCAAGATGCATCCAAGATTTACTTTTCCATTGGAGAAAGATGATGAAACCTCTGATAGAACATTGTATTTTCTCCTAACCACATGAATTCTAAAAAACCAAATAAGAACTCGAAGAGAAAATATAATGTATATAAGCATGGATCTATTATTTCATCGAATCATGACATAACATAAATAAAAGGCTTAAACTGAAAGACAAAGAACCTGATTGATTAGCCATTGTCTTTGTCGTGGCGTCTTCGGCTTGATCCCTGTGGAAGAAAATGCAGCGGAAAGAAGGAGAATCTTCTAAGGGGCTTAGGATTGACGGCGCCGTAAAGTTTCTTGTCAATGGTGTAATGCCTGAAAATTCTCAAATCTAATTTTAGAAATATCCTAGAATTAATTCTGAATTTATGGATATTTTTATAGAATTTTTCCATGGACAAATAAGACAAAAATGAATAAAAATAGAATGCGCAGTAAAAAGATTTAAGTGGGGTTTAAACCCTGGACCTGTACCATGAGAAGAGAATAAACTTAACAAGTGGGCTAATCTGTTTTCATTGAAATAGAATAGAGGGAAGGATAAATAAGGTAAAATTAGTTAAATTTTTCCGTAAGTATAAAAGGGGAACTTAGGGTTTTTATATTCATTCTTTTCCTCACATCTTCTCACCGCCGACTCTCTCTCTCCCTCTCGCGATTTTTCTTCCTCTCCTCCTCTTCTCTTGCCGCCCAAGACAAAGGGAAAACGAAGGGAAGGTCCCAAGAGGCCCTATTCTCTACGAGAATTCTTGTAGACGCGAGGAGAACGCCAAGGAGCAAGAAGAACGTCGAAGTTCGACGTTCCCTCGGAGATTTCATATTATATTCGTAAGGAAAACCTAGCGCAGGATGTAAGTACCCCTCACCTGTAGTATAAGTAGTTTCGGTTGAGTTGTCGTATGCTTTATTTCCTTATATGTATGTTTTACGATTAGAAATCGTAAATTATGAACAAGCACGTTGTATTACCCTTCAGTTTTGGGTCAAGGAGCACGTGAGGTGTTTGTTAAATTTTTCAGTTCAGTTAATGCTATAGAAAGCATTAGAGAATAGAAATTCTTGCTTCAGTTTATGATTGGGACCAAGGTCCAACAGGATGGGCTCCTAGTTGCCCCTAGGTTTAGATAACCTAGTAAAAGCAAGAATCGGAAGAGAAAAAAAAAGGAAAAGTATAAAAGAACTATTTTATTTTCAGTTGGCATTGTACCGGACTTCGGTCCAGGATAACCTAGTATGGGATGAGCTCCTAGTTGCCCCTAGGTTTAGATAACCTAGTAGAACCCTAATGGATTCGGGATTTGCTATCTCGGGTTTATTAGGGATGCGCGCACAGTTGGTACATTACCGGGCCCACAGCAGTTGATTATTACTTTCACCTACTATATGTATTTAGTTTTCAGAAATTCATTTTAGCATGTGGTGAATTTAATAATTAGCTTTATGTTAGTTGGTTTCAGTTTCAGTTCAGATATGTATGTCATGCTATAGCTTAGTTTTCAGTTTTAGTTCAGTATGTGTCATGTCTCAGTTATATGCCATGACATTCTATGATATGTATTTTAGCATTAGCATAACATGATTATTTATGGACATGAGCGTGTAATTGCATAGCATGTTTTACAAAAGCATAATTCGAGTTTTATAGTTTTGTAAGGCTAGATGATACTTACTAAGCTTTATGCTTATTAGTTTGCATTTCCTTATACTGCAGATACAGGTAAAGGAAAACACTAGTAGCGGAGGCGGCGGACTTGATGCAAAGTGTGTGTGATGGTGGAGTTGGAATAAAAGTCTTCGGAACTTGCAAAGGATAGAAATAATCCTTTTTATGCTTCTTTAGTCATTCCGCAATAAATTATGAGAACTATGTATGAACTTGTTTAGACTCTTTAATTGTGGTGCCTAGTGTACCTAAAGTGGTTTATTTACC
This sequence comes from Boesenbergia rotunda, assembly GCA_024364735.1. Classification (NCBI taxonomy): domain Eukaryota; kingdom Viridiplantae; phylum Streptophyta; class Magnoliopsida; order Zingiberales; family Zingiberaceae; genus Boesenbergia; species Boesenbergia rotunda. The sequence continues at coordinate 462,761 of JAGFNQ010000364.1, read as the reverse complement.
TGATTTAATATTTGTTTAGTGGATGTTGAATGATATGAGTTACTACTTGTAATATGGTAATTTAGACTTATATTTACGCTTTAGGAGTAAGAACTTGATACTTTTGATCTACATGCTAAATACTTAAGATATGCTTGTTCTAAGATTAATGCACCATATAGAATGACATGTAGTAGCTAAGGATGCCTTTAGATAGGAATACTGAATAGTTTCAATAAGAAGTTGATACGAACTTGGCACATTCATGTTATGCTTCTACATGTCGTTTTTGTGATTTCTAAGTTGCTATACATGCTAGAAACCCTCCAAAAACATGTAATAAATGCCCTAAAATAGTTGTGGAACTTTATTTATGTCATTATGCTTGTTAGATATGATTTTAGTACATTGTAGCTCAAGTTTGATAAGTTCTGGAAATCTGAAAGCTGGAATTTCAGAGCTACCAGTGGACTGGTGTCGGGCACGGAAACATTCTGTGGCCCGACCAGTCGACTGACATATATAGCAGTCGACTGGTATTGTGTAAAACAAAGGTGGTGTAGAGCAGCTGGTTAGTGCTTTAGCCATGCAATGTAGAGGTTGGGGGATCAAATCTTGCCAAGCTAATAAAATTAAAGTTTTTGTTTTATTTTGGCTGGTTAGTACTTTCAACATGATTATGAATTGTTAGTTCAGTAAATAGCGAAATAAGTTTTTTTAAAATTCCCCCAGTTGGTTTAGCATCTGGAAAACAATGATTAGTTAATCAGTCAACCAGTTAGTAGTAGCGATCCGCCTTAAAGCCATAGTACCAGAAGGCGGGTCGTTACAGAGTGGTATCAGAGCAAGTTCCATCTTTCCTCCTCACACACATCAGCATCAGACCTGCAGCTTCCAAGTAAGAGTATCTCTCACATTACTATATTTTCTTGCTTTCAGATTTATAGTATTTTCATGTTATTCATGCTATCTGTGTTCTAGTCAGTTCTTGGTTACAGTTAACGGAAGCATGTTTAATACTTTAGTTTATATATGATAGCATGTTTTTAGAATTAAAATGTGAACTGTAGGACCCTCTTCTATTTTAGATAATGGCAAGAGGACGCTCAGCTAGAAGAGCACCAGTTACTAAGCCTCAACAGGAGGCAGACCACTCAGTGCCTCTAGCGGACCTGACAGAGGTAGTAGCACAACTACAGAGACAAGTAGCGGAATAGCAGCAAGTAATTGCTGCTCTAACAGCTAATCAGCAGGCTACTCCCACTGTTACCCCAGAGCCCCAGGTGGAGACGCCGATAGTGACGGAGGTTCCACCTGTGGCGTCGGTCCCACCAGGCATGCCAGTAGCCCCAGCAACAGGGGCAAAAAGGGAAGCTTATCTGATCCAGTGGCAGAAGATCAAGCCAGGGACCTTCTCAGGCACCAGTGAACCATGGGATGCCCAAGCTTGGTTCAAGACCCTGGAGAGTACAATGGAGCTCCTAGACTGGCCAGAGCATGAGAAAGTGAAGTGCGCCTCCTTCTGCCTAGCCGGAGACGCACGTATGTGGTGGGAGCGTATCAAGATAAAATGCCCAGTCAATCAGATGACCTGGGCTAGCTTTGAAGAAGAGTTCTTTGAAGAATTCTTCCACATGCGGGTCACAAACCGCTACTATGACGAGTTCACGGAATTTCGGCAGGGTAACCTATCAGTAGAGGAAGCCGTGAAGAGATTCAACAGGTTGGCGCATCTGTGTCCCAAATTAGTCATCACCGAACGAGAGCGAGTCAGGCTAATGCTCAAAATGCTAAGGCCAGAGATAGCACTGAATGTGGCCAGCGGCATCCATAGGCCACAAACCTCAGAAGAATAAGGGCCAAGGCAGTAGCACAGGAACTCAGAAACCCCAGGGCTCCAATTCTAACTGGAAAGGAAAGAATCAAGGCAAAAGAAAGCAGTGGAACAATCCGAAAGGGGAGCCAGCCAACAAGCAAACCAAGTATCCCACCTGTTCCACGTGTGGTAGGCAACACTCAGGAGTCTGCCGCCTGGGCACACGAGGGTGCTACACCTGTGGTCAGGAAGGGCATATGCCCAAGCAATGCCCTAACAAGGCCAACTTACCTCCCCCACAGCCTATTCAGTATGGAAGTAAGCCGGCCCAGCTTCACCTGATGCAGACTGCACTAGAGGGTCCTCAGATCAGTCAAGGCAGATTAGAAGCTCCACCAGCTACTACCAATGCACGGGTTTTCTCACTGACCAGAGAGGATGTAGCCACCGCCTCTACAGTTGTTACAGGTCAGATTAGTATTTTAAACCTGCATGCATCTGTACTTTTCGATACTGGGGCAACCCATTCATATGTATCCAGGACATTCGCCGAAAAACTAGCAGTACCTCCAGATGTACTTAGTGGTCAGTTCCTGACTACTCTGCCCTCCGGAGACATCATGGCATCTACGCACTGGCTCCATGCCATACCAGTCAGCATTTCAGACAGAGAGCTTTACTGTGATCTGGTAATACTGAATATGTCCGACTATGATGTCATTTTTGGGATAGACTTCCTGAGCAAATACGGCGCTTCCATAAAGTGCCGAAAAAGGAAAGTCGTATTCCAACCAGAGGCAGGAGAGCGGTTTGAATACATCGGAGAACCGAAGAAGAAGGCCAAGAAATTTCTCTCAGCCATGAAAGCACAGAAACTGCTGAATATAGGATGTACTGGATTTCTAGCACATGTAGTCAATACGACGCAAGAGAAGGACCAAAAGCTAGAAGAGGTCCGAGTGGTATGCGACTACCCAGCAGTTTTCCCTGATGAGCTACCAGGCCTAGCACCAGACAGAGAGATTGAATTTGAGATCGAACTCGTTTCGAGTACAAATCCGATCTCAAAAGCACCATACCGTATGGCTCCAGCAGAATTGAAAGAACTTCAGGAGCAACTACAGGAGTTACTCGACAAGGGCTTCATCCGCCCTAGTCATTCACCATGGAGAGCTCCAGTGTTGTTCGTGAAGAAGAAAGATGGGTCCATGCGCCTGTGTATAGATTACCGAGCTTTGAATCAAGTCACCATCAAGAACCGGTACCCTCTACCCAGGATCGATGATTTGTTCGATCAGCTAAAGGGATCCACAGTCTTCTCAAAGATAGATTTGAGATCCGGCTATCACCAGGTCAAAGTCAGAGAGGGTGATATTCCCAAGACAGCTTTCAGAATCAGATATGGGCACTACGAGTTTGTAGTCATGCCTTTTGGGGTCACAAATGCTCCAGCGACATTTATGGACCTCATGAACAGAGTATTCAGGGAGTACTTAGATAAGTTTGTCATCGTCTTCATTTATGACATTCTTATCTACTCAGGAACTCAGGAGGAACATGTTGAACATCTCAGGACAGTATTGCAGATTCTTCAGCGGAGCCAGCTGTATGTAAAATTCTCAAAATGTGAATTCTGGCTCGATCAGGTGTATTTTCTAGGTCACATCATCTCCAAGGAAGGGGTGATGGTAGACCCCAGCAAAATAGAAGCAGTAAGTAACTGGATCAGACCGAAGAATGCCAGTGAGATCAGAAGTTTTCTGGGTCTAGCCGGTTACTACAGGAAGTTCATAGAGAATTTCTCCAGAATAGCCTCCCCACTGACAGCTCTTACCAGAAATAACAGAAAGTTTCAGTGGATAGAGGACTGCGAGAACAGTTTTACAGAATTAAAGAGAAGATTGACTAGTGCTCCCATCCTGACTCTTCCAGAGACCACTGACAGCTTTGACATATATAGCGATGCGTCTAAATTAGGACTTGGAGCAGTGCTGATGCAGAATGGCAAGGTTATTGCCTATGCCTCTAGACAACTCAAGGATTATGAGAAGAATTACCCTACCCATGACCTTGAGCTAGCTGCAGTAGTGTTCGCTCTTAAGATTTGGAGGCATTACTTATACGGAGCTCAGTGTAGGATTTTCACAGATCATCAGAGTCTAAAGTATTTCTTTACTCAGAAGGATCTGAACATGAGACAACGCAGGTGGCTTGAGCTAGTCGAGGATTATGACATTGACATCTTCTACCATCCAGGTAAAGCTAATAAGGTGGCAGATGCACTTAGCAGAAAATCTAGTGCCACCCTACTAGCTTTGTCCACGATGTCACAACCCCTTCGGAAAGAGTTATCAGAGTTTGGACTGGAAATTTTAGTTGGGCAGCTCTCCACTTTGACATTAGTGTCAACCCTGATTGAAGACCTCCAGACAGCACAGGATCAAGATCCTGACCTTCAGAAAATCAAGCAGGGGATAGCAGAAGCCGAAAATGGAGAATTTCGCCTATCAGATAATGGGACACTGTACTACGGTGACCGCTTATGTGTTCCGAACCGAGAAGAGCTCCGAAGGAAGATCCTAGAGGACGCACATAGATCTCCTTATGCAATGCATCCTGGTTCCACCGAAATGTACCAAGACCTCAGGGGACGTTTTTGGTGGCCTGGGATGAAGAGAGACATCGCCAGATATGTCAGTACCTGTCTGACATGCCAAAGGGTCAAGGCAGAACATCAGAGACCAAGAGGAGTTCTGCAGCCTATCCAGATTCCAGAATGGAAATGGGAAGATATTTCCATGGATTTTATAGTGGGACTACCCAGAACAACGAATGTATATGATGCGATCTGGGTAATAGTTGATAGATTGACTAAGTCTGCCCACTTTCTAGCTATCAGGATCTCCTATTCCATGGAACAGCTAGCTCAGTTATACCTCAAGGAGATCGTCAGACTACATGGAGTCCCTAGAACTATCATTTCAGATAGGGACAATAGATTCACTTCGCACTTCTGGGAGTGCGTACAGACAGCACTAGGCACCAAACTGAAGTTTAGCACAGCTTTCCATCCTCAGATAGATGGTCAGACAGAGAGAGTTAATCAAGTACTAGAAGATATGCTCAGAGCTTGTGCTTTAGATTTCAAGGGCAGTTGGTGTAGATACCTGTGCTTAGCGGAATTCGCTTACAACAATAGTTATCAGGCCACTATCGGCATGGCACCCTATGAGGCTTTATATGGGCGGAGGTGTAGATCTCCTATCTGCTGGTACGAGGGTGGTGAGAGGCAAGAGTTAGGCCTACAGACAGATCTTATAGATGATACCACCGTAGCCATACAGCAGATCCGCCAGAGAATAGAAACAGAACAGAGCCGCTAGAAGAGCTATGCCGATACACGGCGCAGACCATTAGAGTTTGAAGTTGGGGATACAGTGTTCCTCAGAGTGGCTCCCATGAAGGGAGTAATGCGTTTTGGGAAGAAGGGCAAGCTAAGTCCCAGATATGTAGGACCATACCCCATCACTAGAAGAGTTGACAAAGTAGCTTATGAGTTGGAGCTACCTCAGGAGATGTCAGCTATCCACAATGTATTTCATATTTCCATGCTGAAGAAGAATATCCCAGATGCCACCTAGGTGATAGAGCCACAGACGGTACAAGTTCGCGAATATCTCAGTTATGATAGTCAGCCTATTCAGATAATAGACCGAGCAGTTAAGAAATTGCGAAACAAGGAGGTACCATTAGTGAAAGTCATATGGCAAAATCGCAGAGTAGAGGAGGCAACATGGGAACCAGAGGACAACATGAAGCAGAAATACCCAGAGTTGTTTTAAGTTCGAGGATGAACTTTTTATAAGGTATGGGGGATTATAATGCCCGAAAATTCTCAAATCTAATTTTAGAAATATCCTAGAATTAATTCTGAATTTATGGATATTTTTATAGAATTTTTCCATGGACAAATAAGGCAAAAATGAATAAAAATAGAATGCACAGTAAAAAAATTTAAGTGGGGTTTGAACCCTGGACCTGTTCCATGAGAAGAGAATAAACTTAACAAGTGAGCTAATCTGTTTTAATTGAAATAGAATAGAGGGAAGGATAAACAAGGTAAAGTTAGTTAAATTTTTCCGTAAGTATAAAAGGGGAACTTAGGGTTTTTATATTCATTCTTTTCCTTACATCTTCTCACCGCCGACTCTCTCTCTCCCTCTCGCGATTTTTCTTCCTCTCCTCCTCTTCTCTTGCCGCCCAAGACAAAGGGAAAGCGAAGGGAAGGTCCCAAGAGGCCCTATTCTCTATGAGAATTCTCGTAGACGCGAGGAGAACGCCAAGGAGCAAGAAGAACGTCGAAGTTCGACGTTCCCTCAGAGATTTCATATTATATTCGTAAGGAAAACCTAGCGCAGGATGTAAGTACCCCTCACCTGCAGTATAAGTAGTTTCGGTTGAGTTGTCGTATGCTTTATTTCCTTATATGTATGTTTTACGATTAGAAATCGTAAATTATGAACAAGCACGTTGTATTACCCTTCAGTTTTGGGTCAAGGAGCACGTGAGGTGTTTGTTAAATTTTTCAGTTCAGTTAATGCTATAGAAAGCATTAGAGAATAGAAATTCTTGCTTCAGTTTATGATTGGGACCAAGGTCCAACGGGATGGGCTCCTAGTTGCCCCTAGGTTTAGATAACCTAGTAAAAGCAAGAATCGGAAGAGAAAAAAAAAGAAAAGTATAAAAGAACTATTTTATTTTCAGTTGGCATTGTACCGGACTTCGGTCCAGGTATAGGCTCCAAGTTGCCTCTAGGTTTAGATAACCTAGTATGGGATGAGTTCCTAGTTGCCCCTAGGTTTAGATAACCTAGTAGAACCCTAATGGATTCGGGATTTGCTACCTCGGGTTTATTAGGGATGCGCGCACAGTTGGTACATTGCCGAGCCCACAGCAGTTGATTATTACTTTCACCTACTATATGTATTTAGTTTTCAGAAATTCATTTTAGCATGTGGTGAATTTAATAATTAGTTTTATGTTAGTTGGTTTCAGTTTCAGTTCAGATATGTATGTCATGCTATAGCTTAGTTTTCAGTTTTAGTTCAGTATGTGCCATGTCTCAGTTATATGCCATGACATTCTATGATATGTATTTTAGCATGAGCATAGCATGATTATTTATTGACATGAGCGTGTAATTGCATAGCATGTTTTACAAAAGCATAATTCGAATTTTATAGTTTTGTGAGGCTAGATGGTACTTACTAAGCTTTATGATTATTAGTTTGCATTTCCTTATACTGCAGATACAGGTAAAGGAAAGCACTAGTAGCGGAAGCGGCGGGCTTGATGCAAAGTGTGTGTGATGGTGGAGTTGGAATAAAAGTCTTCGGAACTTGCAAAGGATAGAAATAATCCTTTTTATGCTTCTTTAGTCATTCCGCAATAAATTATGAGAACTATGTATGAACTTGTTTAGACTCTTTAATTGTGGTGCCTAGTGTACCTAAAGTGATTTATTTACCTGATTTAATATTTGTTTAGTGGATGTTGAATGATATGAGTTACTACTTGTAATATGGTAATTTAGACTTATATTTACGCTTTAGGAGTAAGAACTTGATACTTTTGATCTACATGCTAAATACTTAAGATATGCTTGTTCTAAGATTAATGCACCATATAGAATGACATGTAGTAGCTAAGGATGCCTTTAGATAGGAATACTGAATAGTTTCAATAAGAAGTTGATACGAACTTGGCACATTTATGTTATGCTTCTACATGTCGTTTTTGTGATTTCTAAGTTGCTATACATGCTAGAAACCCTCCAAAAACATGTAATAAATGCCCTAGAATAGTTGTGGAACTTTGTTTATGTCATTATGCTTGTTAGATATGATTTTAGTACATTGTAGCTCAAGTTTGATAAGTTCTGGAAATCTGAAAGCTGGAATTTCAGAGCTACCAGTCGACTGGTGTCGGGCACAGAAACATTTTGTGGCCCGACCAGTCGACTGGCATATATAGCAGTCGACTGGTATTGTGTAAAACAAAGGCGATGTAGAGCAGTTGGTTAGTGCTTTAGCCATACAATGTAGAGGTTGGGGGATTAAATCCTGCCAAGCTAATAAAATTAAAGTTTTTGTTTTATTTTGGCTGGTTAGTACTTTCAACATGATTATGAATTGTTAGTTCAGTAAATAGCGAAATAAATTTTTTTAAAATTCCCCCAGTTGGTTTAGCATCTGGAAAACAATGATTAGTTAATCAGTCAGCCAGTTAGTAGTAGCGATCCGCCTTAAAGCCATAGTACCAGAAGGCGGGTCGTTACAAATGGGGAACAAGAAATTAGGTCAAGATAATCCCTAAACCCTTGGGGACCTCCCCTTTATATAGAAATCCAATCTGTTATCAGCTCATAGATAATAACAGATTGGTCTAAAGGGTTCTATACATTGAACCCACATCCAATAATCCGAAACCCAATAACCCTAAGTTAGATCACTTTAAGGGCTTAGATTGTATTTATATGTGCAACTTACAAATAAACCCACCTAATAAGGATAATAATAATATCCAACAATCTCCCACTTGGACTATATGTGAGTTGTATGGTTAATATAAGCAAAACTTTAGTTGATATCAAACTTTATGGGTACAAGATACCCCTATAAACAATCTGGTCCATTAACTTCATTGGTATAGGACTAAAGATGTCATAGATACTATATATGATCGTAACAAGCCCCAACAGTAATCACAATACCAATGTTATTAACGACATAGATCAAGATGCGGATGTATAGAGTAGAAATTACATGAAATGTGATCAGTACATGTCAATTTCCAACTGGTCCAAAACGACTCAAAAGAGTCTAATCATATTTGCAAATACCTTATGCTAAACTGCAACAGCAAATCATGATCCAAACTTTATGATTCCAAAAGGAATCTATATCATATTTACAAACACCAAATGCTAAACAACAATAGTAAATCATGATATCGTATTCAGAGTATCAAACAAACATATGAATCCCCATTAATATTTTGAACTTGAAGTACGTACAATAATCAAAATAAATGTTTGTCTTTATTAACATAGAGCAATAAAATAAATACATACTCCTACTAGATGAGTTCTTATTCCATAAAAACCCCCATATCCACAACATGCGCATTAAACACCTTGGGCACCAAGCCTTTGGTGAGTGGATCGGCCAACATAGAATCTGTGCAGATGTGCTCTACCATAATCTGGCGACTCTGAACTCTTTCTTTAACCACTAGAAACTTAATGTCGATGTGCTTGGACTTCGACAAACTGCGGTTGTTCTTGGCATAAAGTTCTGCAGCTTTATTATCACAGTAGATCTTCAGTGTCCTGTCAATGCCATTAACGATATGCAATGCTGTGATGATGTTTTGCAGCCAAATCTCGTGATTGGATGCTTCATAGTATGCTACCAATTCTGCCTCAATAGTAGAAGTAGCTACTAACGTCTGCTTGACGCTCTTCCAAGATATAGCCCCTCAAGCAAGCATGAAGATATAGCCTGAAGTGGACCTCCTGCTATCTAAGCATCCAGCAAAATCGGAGTCTGAATAACCAATCACCTCCAGATTATCTAACCTTCGATACGTGAGCATGTGTCTTTTAGTTCTTTTTAAATACCGCATCACTCTTTTAATTTCTTTCCAGTGCGACGGTCTTGGGTTATTAGCATATCTGCCTAACATCCCAACTACAAATGCTATATCTGGTCCGGTGCAAACTTATGCATACATGAGACTTCCCACTGCTGATGCATATGGGAATTGTTCCATCTCCTTTATTTCAAGTTCAAGTCGTGGACACTGCTGCAAACTGAACTTGTCACCTCTTGACACAGGTGTGTCACCAGGTGTACAGTTCTGTATGTCATACCTTATAAGCACCTTCTCAATATAAGCTTGTTGTGAAAGTCCAAGAATGCTTCTTGATCGATCACGACAGATCTGAATGTCTAGAACAAAAGATGCTTCACTAAGATCTTTCATTTCAAATTTACCAGATAGAAATGACTTGGTTTCATGCAGTAGACCCTTATTATTGCTCGCAAGTAATATATCATCCACGTACAAAACAAGTATAACAAACTTGCTCCCACCGAACTTGACATATATGCACTGATCAACGGGGTTCTCTTTAAATCCAAATGAGGTAACCACTTGATCAAATTTCCGGTACCATTGACGGGATGTCTGCTTTAAACCATAAATGGACTTCTTTAATCTACATACCAGGTGCTTTGAGTCTGAGGACTCAAAGTTCTCCGGTTGCACCATATATATAGACTCCTTTATATCTCCATTGAGGAATGCAGTTTTTACGTCCATTTAATGTAGCTCTAAATCAAAATGAGCTACAAGTGTCATGATTACCCTAAGAGAGTCTTTCGTCGACACAGGTGAGAAAGTCTCCTTATAATCAATGTCTTCCTTTTGAGTGAATCCCTTGGCAACAAGATGAGCCTTTCGATATTGCCCTTCGAATCTCGCTTGGTTTTAAATATCCATTTACAACCAACGGGTTTCGAACCTTCAGGCAATTCGACAAGTTCCCAAACGTCATTGTCTGTCATAGACTTTAACTCTTTTTGCATGACGTTAATCCACCTTGCAGGGTTAGAGCATTGTTTGACTTCTTAGAAAGATGTAGGATCACTTTCCAACCCTATATCAAACTCATGCTCTTGGAGATAAACATAATCACGAGAATTTGTGCTTCTCCGTTCCCTTGTGGATCGCCTTAAGGACACTTGTGTTTGAGGCGGTTGAGGTACTTGCTCATCAAAATGAGGCAATACTTCAATTTCAGTGGTAGGCTCCTCCAATTGCATTAGAGATGTCATGGGAATATCTTGGTTCACTACGCTCACTGGATGTGCAATATCCATAATGTGTGGTATGGTCACCATACCACTACTGATTGCACTAGTAGTGACCATAGGAGGATTGTCAACGCTTTCCTCAAAAGACACTTCCCTGATTTTATCGCTCTCACTGTCCTCAATAAACTTGGCATTTCCTATTTCGAAGAAGGATCTATTAGATGGATTATAAAATTTATACCCCTTTGATCTCTCAGAGTAACCTACAAAATTGTAGCTAACAGTTCTTGAGTCCAGTTTCTTTTCATTAGGCTTGTAAAACCTATCCTCTGTTGGAAGTGGGAACGTGCCAAGGGAGTGGGCCACTTTGCCACTCCCTCCCCTCTCATGCTCTACCCTTTGCTCTCCTATATAAGGAGAGGGTGAGAAATGCGTTCAAGTGCAAGTGAAAGAATATCCATCTCGGCGGGATTTGATTTGTGGAGGCCGAAGGACTTTCCGACCCGTGATCATTCTTCCGACGACAAGCGCGAAGAACAACGAAGGACGAGCGAGAACCACTGAAAGTGTTTACCGTTTTATAATTTCATAGATTCGTTCACGATTTCATGCTTTAGATCAACAATGGTATCAGAGCTCGTTGTTTTTAAACGCATGAAATTTTCGAAACCATTTCTATTCACTCGATCGAGAGTTTTTTTTTTTTGGCGAGTGACTCTTCTTTTCGGTGTTTTCTCCCTGTTCACTTCGCTAATCCAGCGACCGTGTTTGTCACGGGATAATAAAATCACGGTGATGGCCGTTGATGGGCGGGATATTGCGACAAGTGACTTCTGTGGCTGGAGATCACCGGTGATCAGAATGAGTCGGCCGAAACTTGCATTCGTTGCGACCACAGAGATGTTTTTAATCGATTAAAATTATAGCTTAATCAATTGAAACATACGTAATCGATTGACAAAACCAATCTAATCGATTAAAACGGTCTTTAATCGATTTAAAGAGATATTTAATCGATTAAAAGAATGTGAATCGATTTGAATCGATTAAGATAAATGTTAATCGATTATAAAGGTTGTTTAATCGATTAAGAAATGAGTTGGATCGATTAAGATGAGAAAAAGTTTGATTTAATTAAATCAAACTAAATTAAAAAAAAAACTCGGCAGCAAGATGCTGCATGTGTGGATCAAACCATTGACCTCGCCGAACCCAAACTACCTTTCTACCAGAATGTTATAAGTTAAGTTAGTTGATTATCTGGTTCATTTTTGTTTGAACCTAACTATCTAGTTAGACTTAGGTCAAACTATTTGTTAATTTGATCAGATCAGTTTGGTCCAATGAGGTCGAGTCTAGTTCAAACCATTAGTTGGTTTAACCAGACCAATTTGGTCTAAATTAAAACCAGAACTGATTTGTTTGGTTCGATTAATAGGTTTGACTTTGAATTAAATGAGCTAACGACTAAGATAAGTCATCCCTGTCTGATTAGATCAGTTATAATGAGGATAATGGACCCAGATTAAGGATTTGATTTCCTAATCGATCAACCCAATGTGTTAGTCAATAAAGCTCCCAAATCTAGAAAATTTATTTTTCTTATCTGTTTATAACTCTGTGAGTTTATGCATATATGTGAATTAAATTGAACCAGTTTTATTACTGATTTGTTGGTTTTGTACTGACATTGTACATTTCAATTCCAGATGCCGAGATTTATTACCACAATGACTCGTCACGATGTGCGACGGAATGAGCTAAGGGAACAGATAGAGGAGATTGACTATCGCCCAAGTCTTGGAATCCAAGGGCATATGGGAAGGCTTGATCGTCTATTTTGGAAACTCGAGCAGGAAGAGTTTCCAGTCCTAGATAACTACCGAATCGGGGCATTGATTCGTTCATTGCCGAGGCATGGTGGAATATCTGCAAGATGTATCTGGGGATGCTTTGAAGGGCAAATCTTATATACCGAGCTGTGCAGAGAACTACTTCGCTAAAATTTTTTAGAAGAAGATCTGGAAGACTCTGAGGACGAACTAGAAGAGGATCCAGAAATGGATCTAATTGTAGAATTCGAGGAGAATCCTGAAAAATTTGAAATGGATCCAATTGAAGAATTCGAAGAGGATCCAGTAATGGATCTAATTGAAGAATTCGAGGAGGATCCGGAGGAATTCGAGATGGATCCAATTGAAGAAATTGAGGAGGATCCTATAGAATTGGTGGAGGATCCTGAAGTTAACCTACCTCTCATCAAGTCTGGGATGAAAGGGATAGTATTTACCACCGCGTTAGTCTTTATCCTAGTGGGAGTAGTGCTAACTTATCTAGTTTATTAGAGTTTGTCTTTGTTACTGTTGTTATGTACAAACAGTATTTGCTCATTTAGTTTTTTAGTCATGTAGTAGTTACTGTCGTTTTGTACGAACAGTTTTTCGAAAAGTTATGTTATGTGTTAACAAAACTTCTTAATGATTAGTTCATTTCATTTGAATGATAAGTTCATTTATGATTAGTTCATATGATGGGATGCATGTAAAATAACTAATCAATGTTTATTAGATTGGATATACGGAGGATGAGTGAGAACGTAGTTACCACTTGATTTTGTAAACCAACTCTAATTTACAATGAGTTAGTTATTAATTACATGCATATGAGTTACATTGAATGACTAAATAATACGTTTATTTATGTTAGATCATGACAATGAAGAATATAATAGCTAAACTCAACAAAGGAGAAAAATTAAATGGGGACAACTACAAAATATGACACCTTAAGATACAGTATGTACTTGAGGAACAAGAAGTTCTAGAAGCTGTAAATCAAGTTATGGTAGAACCTGTAGATGGTTCTACAGCTCAGCATAGACGTGATCCTGATGCCTATCAGGCATGGAAGAAAAAGGACTCCATTGCTAAGGGTATTTTGATTAGTTCAATGATAGATGACCTAGTGTATGAGTATGAGCTATTACCATCGGATCATGCTGTTTAGGTTGCCTTGAGAGATAAATACAGTAGAGTTAGCTTAAGCAAGCTTCGTCAGCTGACAATCAAATTTGACAGCTATAAGAAACGCCCGAATGTCTCCATGACCCAACATCTGAGGGAAATGGAGAATATGATTCGAGTGCTGAAAACTACTGGTCATGAGTTGACTGATGAACAACAGGTTCAAGCAGTTATTCGTTTCCTTTTTGATTCTTGGGAATCAATGAAACAGAACCTTACACATAGTGAAAGTATAAAGACTTTCATTGATGTCTCACGCCATGTTGAACTGGAGGCGGAGAGAATTGAATCCGCAAGGTTTTCTGGACAGTCTTTTGTAGCTGAAGGTTCTAGATCCAAGAAAATGAAAAGGTGGTTCAAGAAAGGAAAAAAGAAAGGGAAAAGGAAAAGAAGCTGCTGAGCTGGACAGGGCCCAATCAAGAAGAATGTTAAAGGAAAGAAGTATGGACAGAAACCTAAGAGCAAGTTGATTTGCTATAACTGTGGCAAGAAGGGTCACTTTGCTCGGGAATGTACTGAGCCAAAAAAGGTAAATCCATGTTTTTCTTCTTTTCATGAGCTTTATGTTGCTAGTTCGGTGTTGTTAGCTGATTCTTATCCTTTGTGGATTATAGATTCAGGAGCAACGAACCATGTAGCTTGTGATCGAGCTACATACGTAGAGTACTGTCGGGTACCAGTTGGCAATAAGTGGATATATGTGGGAAACAATGCAAGGATTGAAGTCAAAGGAGTTGACACTTGCAAGCTCAACCTACGTGGTGGACATACCCTGTTTCTGCATGATGTCCTTTATGCTCCTGAGATTCGACGGAATCTAATTTCTATAACTAGTCTTCTTGATTTAGTCTATTGTATAAATTTTTTCAGTCGTTGTGTGAAACTTCGTATTAACTCCGTGTTAATTGGATATGGTTGTATAATGAATGGTTTCATGGTTCTTGATGTAGAACAAGATATTAATTATGGAATTAATAGTTGTTTTTCAAACATTGCTTGAAGTTTGGCATGCTAGACTAGGACATATCGGACAAGAACGGATGAATCGATTAGCTAAGGAGGGTCTGTTGGGCACTCATGCTAAGATTAACCTGTCCATATGTGAGCATTGTCTTGCTGGAAAAGCAACAAGGAAACCATTTGTTAAGGCTATTAGAGCTGATTCACCATTGCAATTAATTCATTCGGATGTATGTGGTCCAATGAATGTGAAGGCTAGACATGGAGGTTCCTATTTCGTTACAGTTATTGATGACTTCACACATTTCGGTCATGTGTATTTGATTTCTCATAAATATGAAGTATTAGATTGCTTCAAACGTTATTTGAATGAAGTTGAGAATCAATTGGATCCTAAGGTTAAAACCTTACGCACTGACCGTGGAGGTGAATATTTGTCTGATTAGTTTAAGACAATATGTAACGAGAAAGGGATTATTAGACAGCTAACGATCCCTGGAACTCCACATCAAAATGGGGTTGCTGAAAGAAGAAATAGAACTCTTCTAGATATGGTTAGGTCTATGATGACTCAAGCTAATTTACCTATTTCCTATTGGGGAGATGCATTATTAGCTGCAATATATATACTTAACCGAGTGCCTTCTAAGTCTATTCCATCTACACCATATGAACGTTGGACAGGCAGAAAACCAGATTTGAGTAATCTGAGACCTTGGGGGTCAGCTGCCTACGTTCATGATAAGACTCACAAATATGAAAAACTAGGACCAAGGGGTAAAAAGTGTATCTTTGTAAGGTATTCTAATACTTCTAAGGGTTATGTTTTTATTGGTGAGCAACAAGATGGAATTATCTCTGAAATAGAGTCAAGAGATGCGATTTTTCTTGAAACTGAGTTCCCAACAAGAGGTGAAGTTGATAAATTGATTCCTCTATTTACTATAGAGGAGGAGGATATTATTGTTCCTTTATCAACGAATCAGGAATCACAGGAGAAACCTGAATCTAGTCTACCCAGTGGGAGTGATTTGCCAATGAATGAATCAGTTTCAGTTTCTCAACAGTCAGACCTGCACAGGAGTAATCGCAAGATTATTCCTAAAAGAAGGTTTGACATTGAGAATGAGGCATTAATGATTCTCCCTATTGACGATGAGGAACCTCGAATGGTTGAGGAAGCATTGAGATGCTCAGTTAGAGAAAATTGGAGAATTACAATAGATGAAGAAATGAAGTCTATGAGAAAGAATCATGTTTGGATTTAGTCGATCTTCCTCCGGGCCGAAGGGCTATTGGGAATAAGTGGATTCTCAAAATCAAGAGGAAGGCAGATGGATCGATTAATAGATACAAAGCTCGTTTGGTTACAAAAGGATATACCCAAATGGAGGGTATTGATTTTGAAGAGATATTTTTCCCTGTTGTGAAGTTTGTGTCAATACATGTCATTTTAGTTATAGTAGCACATTATGACTTAGAATTACATCAGATGGATGTAAAAACGACTTTCCTTAATGGTAATCTTGACGAGTAAATCTATATGGCACAGCCAGAAGGTTATATTGCTGATGGCCAAGAGGATATGTAGACTTAAAAAGTCTATATATGGGCTAAAGCAAGCGTCGAGACAATGGAACATAAGATTCAATGAAGTCATTTTATCTTATGGTTTCGAAATGATCAATGAGGATCATTGTGTATACCTCAAGGAGAATAAAGGGAAGATTGTCATATTATCGTTATATGTTAATGATATGCTAATAGCTGGAAATGACATACAGTTTATGATAGAAATCAAATTGTGGCTTTCATCACAATTTGACATAATAGATATGGGAGAAGCCGAGTACATCTTAGGGGTAAAGATCATTAGAGATCGAACAAAAAGACTTTTGAGTTTGTCTCAAGAGGCTTATATTACTAAGATGTTACAACACTTCAATATGTCAA
This sequence comes from Boesenbergia rotunda, assembly GCA_024364735.1. Lineage (NCBI taxonomy): Eukaryota > Viridiplantae > Streptophyta > Magnoliopsida > Zingiberales > Zingiberaceae > Boesenbergia > Boesenbergia rotunda. Next base: position 446,151 of record JAGFNQ010000364.1, on the reverse strand, counting down.
ACTGCAACATTGAACAAACTCCTATAGCGAGAGACACTGTTCTGAGCAAAAGTATGTATCCCAAGACTCCTAATGAAATAGCCGATATGAAGAAAAACCATATGTCAGTGTCATTGGTAGCTTAAAGTACGCTATGTTGTGTACACGTCTTGATATCAGCTATGTAGTTGGTTTGGTTAGCCGTTTCCAGTCAAACCCAGGATCGAGACACTGGAAGGCGGTGAAGAGAATATTCAGATATCTCAAAGGGACAGCAGATTATTGTCTCTGCTTCCAAGGATCAAAGTTGAGTTTGAAGGGCTATACAGACGTAGATTGGGCAGGAGACTTTGATGACAGAAAATCCACATCGGGTTATGCTTTCTTGCTGAATGGTGGCGCCATCTCATGGAACAACAAGAAACAGGCTTATGTCGCACTGTCGATAATGGAAGCCGAATATGTGGCTTGTGCAAGGGCTATACAAGAAGCTGTCTGGCTAAGAATGTTCCTGAAGCATTTGAAGATTGCTGAGGATAGTGGGAGTCTCGTTACATTGTATTGTGACAATCAAGCTGTGATAGCTTTTTCCAAGGCAAGCATATAGAAATTAAGTATAATGTAACACATTGTAAAGGCAAACATATAGAAATTAAGTATAATTATGTAAGGGATATTGTGGACAAAAGAAAGGTAGTCCTTGAGTATATTCCTACTCGTGCTATGCTTGCAGATCCTTTTACTAAGTCATTCACTAAAGAGTCATTTCTTGATTTTGTGAAGTCTTTGGGACTTCGTAAAATGTAACACATTATAAAACAATCAATTATATGAAAGTGCCATGATTTATTCAATGTATATTGGTGTTGCATTTTGGATAAAAGTCTCAATAAGCATGTTGACAGGTTGAGATTGGTCCACTCACATGGACAATCATCTCTATTTGTTAAGTATAAATAGAGGTAAGACCATTACTTATGGGATAGCTTATGTAGCTATAAATAGAGGCATACTCATAAGTTGGGGTCGCCTTGATTTTTGTATCAAGATGAGATCATTTATGTGATGATCAGAGTAAATAAACCCACCATTTACTAAATTTGCTTAAAGCCAGATAGGAATTCATAAGTTGAATTCAGGATTAGACATTATGTATGTCTAGATCAAATCTGTACGATGTTAATTTTGAAAAAATATGCACTCTTTTTGTTAAAAGAGAAAAACATCATAGCATGTGATTCATACCACATGTGCTATAACGACAATAAGGGTAGTAGGAGAATGAATCCCTGCTTCTCTACTATGTGAGACCCTTGAGATTATAAGTTAATCTTAGATTTACCCTATGTGACTATTTAGCTGTCTGCTTGAAATTTTAATCAGTGTCTGCTACCTTAGCATGTATTCTATTGGCTATGGATGATTCGGTCTATGGAGCATAACTAGGAAAACAACTGATTAAAATGAATAGATTCAAGCTAAATAGGAAGACTAAGAGAGATTTACATCATTGGCACTTATTCACTGGTCGACCAATTACATTTTTTGTTGAATACTTAAAATGTGATTGTGAATAATTGTATTGAATGGAAATACTGAACATGCTCTCGACTTAATGGTCATTACGAGGGATTAGAGATGTTCATATTGATGTGAATGATTTAGTCTAGGGTAAAAGCAAGTGATTGATGTCTATGATTCATGTGATAGAGCCACTAAGTAAAGTGTAACAACTTTCTTGGTATTGTTCGCTCAGAGAGCAGCTAAGTTAAGTGTCACAACTTTCTTAGCAATGAATGCTTAGTACGCTTGCTGTCGCACGAATCATTTTCCCTAATGTATGAATTGGATGTTCTATTAGTCTATATGACTATGGTCTTTGTGGCCTGATTATCATTTGGTCTATGTGACTTGACTTGTACGAGTGGGAGATGTTGGAAGTGGGAACTGCACACGTTGCCAAGGGAGTGGGCCACTTTGCCACTCCCTCCCCTCTCATGCTCTACCCTTTGCTCTCCTATATAAGGAGAGGGTGAGCAATGCGTTCAAGTGCAAGTGAAAGAATATCCATCTCGGCGAGATTTGATTTGTGGAGGCCGAAGGACTTTTCGACCCGTGATCGTTCTTCCGACGACAAGCGCGAAGAACAACGAAGGACGAGCGAGAACCACTGTAAGTGTTTACCGTTTTATAATTTCATAGATTCGTTCACGATTTCATGCTTTAGATCAACAGCCTCAGCTGGACAACCCCAGACATGTAAATGCCTAATGCTAGGCTTTCTACCCGTCCATATCTCGAATGGGGTTTTAGTTACTGTCTTACTAGGTACTCTATTGTAACGACTCGCCTTCTGGTACTAAGCTTTAAGGCGGATCGCTACTAACTGACTTACTGATTACTGCTTTCTGGATGCTAAACCAACTGGGAGAATTTAAAATTTTTGCTATTTACTGAACTAACAATTCATAACTTAAACATGCTGCTGTAAATCATAAACATGTTGGAAGTTAGGGGGCGCTTGGTAAGGGGGTTTAGAAGTCGGGAATGGGAATGAAAACTATTTCATTCCCATTTATGATGCTTGGTATATGGGATTGGAATCAAAATATGGATATGATACCCATGATTAGCCCCCACTAGGTTATCACCAAACCCATAAACCCCTCAATCAAAATCTATTACCATTCCCATTACCGAATATATACCAAGCGCCCCCTTAATTGCTAAACCATTCGTGCAAAACTGAAATCGAAGCACGCAAGAGTTTAAACAAAAACTTTAATTTTATTAGCATGGTCAGGATTTGATCCCCCAACCTCAGCGTTGCATGACTGAAGCACTAACCAACAACCCTACAACACTTTTTGTTTTATATTGGCACCAGTCGACTGATATCTTGCTAGTCAACTGGTGCAGTTGACTGCACCTGGGATTCACTCGCCCGAATGTTTATGTTCCCTCGACCAGTCGACTGGTAGCTGTCGCAGTCGACTGGCAGCTCTGAAATCTGAATTTTCAAATTCCAGAACGTGCCAAGGTCAACCTACTTCGTACCAAAAACACTACAAACTCATATTTAAGCTTACTAACAGGTATACAATGATTCTAGGCCATATTCTACATGTTTTCATGACAATAATGCATAGTTCAACCATCTCTAAGCATGAAATTAGAAACATGAACTTTGTATCAACTTGCTACTAAAGCTAAGCACTGTTTCTGTCTAGATGCATCAATAGTAGCACTATAATATCAGAAATGGTTCTATAGCCTTAGACCATGCATTTTACTACTAGTTAACATGCACTTGAAATGTATCACTCAACATATCACATGTTTCATGACATAATTGCATGACATCAACTCATGATACATAATCTCTTACTAGAATTCTCGCAAGGCTCATATCAAGAGTGATGCTAACAACATGATAAAGGTACTTAAGATGCGGAAAATGATAAACATGTCAAAGAAACTAATTCATTTAACATTCTTAATAATGCGTCCTCATAATGCAAGTTCCCAAGGTTCTTTTCATTTCAAGTTCCACCATCACACACTCCACATCATCCCTGCCGCTTCCGCTACTCTGTTGTTCCTTTGCCCTTATCTGCAGTATAATGAAAAATGAAACTATAAGCATAAAGCTTAGTAAGTACCATCCTACTCATAAAACAATGCATATTTCGAAAATCATGCTTTTGAAAACACATGTAAGAAAACATATCATGCTTGTCATTTATTCTTACTGAAACATATAATCTAAACAGATATCATGACATACTCATCATACTAAGCACATGGACTAAATCATATTCTTATAACTAAATGCCCATGACATTCATAGAATCTAACTGAACTAAGCATGAACTTAAAACTGTTTTCACTTAGAGCTATTACTGAACTTTTAAAACTTATACATATAGTAAGTGAAAATACTAATCATGCTGCTGTGGGCCCGGCAATGTGCTGCTAATGCGTGCATCCCTAAATAGATCCGAGGTAGCTAATCCTGAACCCATTAGGGTACTACTAGGCGATCTAGGGGCCTAGGGGCGATCTAGGAGCCCACCCATGGACGAACTAGAGTCCAAGCACATGCCATAAAAAGTAAAATACTTTCATAAACATTCTTTTCTTTAACCTTGCATCTACTAGGCGATCTAGAGCCTAGGGATGATCAGGGAACCCACCCAATGGATGAACTAGGGTCCATAAACATTAAGCAAGGGTAGCTAATTTCATAAACATGCTAAAACTCATATTAGAGCTTCTTAACATTTTCTCGAGCACCTTGCATGCCTAAAACTCCCCTTTTCTTTTAAGGACACTCCCTAGGCACTCGACGGTGCGTCTAAACCCCAAACTAAAGGGGGATGCACATCCAGCCCGTGGTGCCCTTAAAGTCATATTAGGGCTTCTTAACATTTTCTCGAGCACCTTGCGTGCCTAAAACTCCCCTTTTCTTTTAAGGACACTTCCTAGGCACTCGACGGTGCGTCTAAACCCCAAACTAAAGGGGGAAGCATGTCCAGCCCATCTAGTAGTGCCCTTAAAGTCTGTAGAGGGAGTTAATCTGCACATATGAGCCTAAACTTGCAAATAGATAAAACTAAGACGATTATGCATACGAACAAAACTACTTATACTGCAGGTGAGGGGTACTTACATCCTGCGCTTGTTCTTACAACTCTAATGCGTAGGGTTTAGGGAGAGGGAAGATCCTTGGAGTCTCGGGAGAGACTCTAACAAAGAACTACTCCTTGAGAAGATCCCCAGCGTGTCCTCCTTCTTGAATCCGCCCAACACAAGGCCCTTGGACCTCCTCCTTGGTTTGCCGTGAGGGAGGGAGGAAGAGAGACTCGGGAGAGGGAGAGGACAGGTCGCAAGAGAGAGAGGGGTTGGCGGTGAGAAGGTGAGGGAAAAAATCAATCTAAAAACCCTTAAGTTTCCCTTTTATACTTATGGGAAAATTTAACTAACTTCACCTTATTTATCTTTTCCTCTATTCTATTTTAATGAAAACAAACCATCCCACTTGATAAACTTATTCTCTTCTCATGCTAAAGGTCTAAGGGTCAAACCCCACTTAAGATTTTTTACTGTGCATTTTATTTTTATTTATTTTTGCCTTATTTGTCCATGGAAAAATTCTATAAAAATATCCATAAATTCAGAATAAATTCTAGGATATTTCTAAAATTAGTTTTGAGAATTTTCGGTCGTTACATCTATTGAGAAGGTAAACTGCAGTCTTGAGTGCCTTACTCCACAAAGACTCCGGTAGAGAAGTGATAGCCATCATACTTCTCACCATGTCTTTTAGGGTCCGATTGTGACGCTCAGTTACACCATTATGACTGGTTGTACCAGACATGGTATACTGAGGCACAATCCCACACTCAGCAAGGTAATTTGCAAAAGGTCCTGGACATTGTTCACCTGATCCATCATATCGACCGTAATATTCTCCTCCACGGTCGGATCAGACGGCTTTAATTTTCTTACCTAGTTGAAGTTCAACTTCGGCTTTGAAAATTTTGAACATGTCCAAAGATTGTGACTTCTCATGAATAAGGTACAGATAACCAAATCTAGAATAGTCGTCTATGAAGCTAATAAAATGTGTCCATTCCAAGATACCTTAGGGAATGGTCCACAAATATCCGTATGTATTAGCTCTAAAACGTCACTACAACGGCTAGCCCCTTTGTTCCTTTTGTTAGTTGTCTTCCCCTTAACACATTCTATGCTGACATCAAAGTCTGACATGTCAAGGGAATCAAGAATTTCATGTGATATTAACCTTTCTAGGCGTTGTTTGGATATATGTCCTAAACGCATATGCCACAACATAGAAGAATTCTCGTTGGTCAACTTACGTTTCGTACCTACATTATACATTATTACGTTGTCAATCTAGGAGTAAAGGTGTTTAATTTATAAAGCTTATCAAACGAGGAACCATTACCAATCAAAATTGAATTATAGAAAATACTAAACATTTCATTTCCAAATGAACAAGAATAACCTGATTTGTCCCAACAAGAAATTGAAATTAAGTTTCGTCTGAAAGATGGTACAATGAATGTATTCTCCAAATCCAAATAAACATCAGTTCCTAAATAAAGCCTAAAAACACCAATAGTCTCTACTGCAGCCTTTTTTTTCATTCCCCGTATAGATGTATCTTTCACCATCAAGTGGAAGTCGGCTCCTGAGACAACCCTGCATAGTGACACTTATGTGAGTAGTAGCACCAGTATCTATCCACCAAGTGTCAATGGGTACAATAGCTAAATTGACTTCTGAACTAACAAGGTTGAGAAGCTTACCCTTTTTTACACGCTAGTTGGCGTACTTGAGGCAGTCTTTCTTCATATGGTCTTTCTTCTTGCAAAAGTAACAAGTGGATTCCTTATCCTGCTTCTTTTACTTCTTATGGTCATTGCCTCCAAAATCTGCAGTTTGCTTTCTCTTACCTTATTTATTGATCCTCTTTCGCTTCTTGCTCGTATTTTGAGAACCAGATACTAAGTGAACACTTTCAGATGTCTCAATTTTCAGTCTCCCCTCCTCTTGCACGCATTGAGCAATAAGCTCATTCAATGCCCACTTTTCCTTTTGAGTATTATACGATATCTTAAAATGAGTGAATCGTGCAGGCAGAGACATCAAGACGAAATGCACTAACATACTCTCAGACATATCGAGTTTTAGTGCTTTCAAACTTGTCACTATATTGGACATCTCCATAATGTACTCCCTTATGTTTTCTTTACCACTGTACCGCATGGTTACCAACTTCGTAAGAAGTGTGGTAGTCTAGACCTTTTCATTTGAGGTGAATCAGTCTGCCAGTTGGTTAAGGAACCTCCTAGCATCTTCACTCTCTGTTATTGAGCCCTTTATTTGTGCCGGTATGGAAAGCTTCATGATGCTTATACTCATGCGATTTGATTTCTCCCACAGCTGAAATTCAGCCCTCTGCTCTATAGTGCTAGCACTGGTCAAAGGTGCGGGACGATCATTCCTTAATGCATAATCCATGTCCATGCAGCCTAAGACTACGATCACGTATTCTTTCCATTCAGCAAAATTCGAACCAGTTAATGTTGGGATGGTATTAATGTTGGCAGTTACAGATTGCATTGAAATTAAAAAAAAGAAAAAATTTATTTAAGCTCACGATTTAACTAAAGCTAAGAACATATATATAATAAAATTATGCAAATAAATAAAATTTTAAACGCATATAAATGGGCTCCTTATGAGATACCACATACAACATTACATTTTAATATGTAGATTAAAATATTATTTGTTAGCGGTACTCTCTGATATAACTCAACTTTTAATTGGCCACACAATGTGCCTTCCTTTGGGCTGACCCATTGTGTGCATAATATAAAACTTTATATGGGTTATATTTTGGTTCATAGCTTACAACAACTTTAATCTGTCATGCAATATGTCTTCCTTTGGGCCGACATATTTTGTGCATGATCAGAACAAAATAAATTATGTTCAATAATTGTAAACTATCTTGAACATATATCTGGCATAAAAGCAACCTTCCTTTGGGCCGATTGCTTTTAGCATAGATATACGTCTACCAACACAAAATACACTAAACTGACCTAAGATGTCTTCCTTTTGGCCGACACAATAGTTCAATTTAGTAGTACGTTGTGTAGATAGACCCAAGAAAATTCTAGATATTTAATCGAACAGATAATTTCTTTATTAGTTTTGACACCTCAAAATTAAGCTCATTAATCGATTGACACTATATGGTAATCAAATGGTATGATCCAATTGATTATTCCAATCGATCTAAAAGCTTAATATATACGACTATATCATATATAAAACCCTCCTTTAAAAATTAGAGTTTCTTTATGGTTCTATAATTAAATAATATTATTTAATCTCTTTATCAAGAAAAATATTTGATGCAATAACCTTTTATATATATAAAATTCACTTTACTGTTTCTATGAAACAATTTTTTTTTCTTTTTTTTCGACGTGAAAGAAAAAAAAATTTCACATGAAAGAAATTTTCATCGATAAAAAAATAATTTTAATCGATATAATTCCTAATTCATCTTATCACAAATTTAAGACGATAATCGATTAAAATAAATTTGCACAATCAATTAAATCAAATTTATTCTGGTAATAATTTCAGACTTGATAATCGATTGATTGACCAAGCCAATCGATTAAACCATCACAATTTAATCTAAAAAAAATTAGGTTAAACATGATGGTTCCTCCATCGTTTTCATATTTTTTCATATAAAATATGAAAAACTTAGAAAACAAGTCTATCCTAGATTTTTTTACATGATTTTCGACGATAAAAATTGTATTATACTAGGAAAACTTAATCTAGCATACGTACAATAAATCGACGAATTTTTTTTTAAAACTTTATTACCAAAAAAAAACCTGATGAAACAAAGCCAAGGCTCTGATACCAATTGATAGAACATTGTGTTTTCTCCTAACCGCATGAATTCTAGAAAACCAAATAAGAACTCGAAAAGAAAACATAATGTATATCAATATGGATCTATTGTTTCATCGAATCATGACATAACATAAACAAAAGGCATAAACCAAAAGACAAAGAACCTGATTGATTAACCATTGTCTTTGTCGTGGCGTCTTCGGCTTGATCCCTGTGGAAGAAAATGTAGCGGAAAGAAAGAGAATTTTCCAAGGAGCTTAGGGTTGACGGTGCCGTAAAGTTTCTTGTCAATGGGGAACAAGAAATTAGGTCAAGATAATCCCTAAACCCTTGGGGACCTCCCCTTTATATAGAAATCCAATCTGTTATCAGCCCATAGATAATAACAGATTGGTCTAAAGGGTTCTATACATTGAACCCACATCCAATAATCCGAAACCCAATAATCATAAGTTAGATCACTTTAGGGGCTCAAATTGTTTTTACATGTGCAACTTATAAATAAACCCATCTAATAGGGATAATAATAATATCCAACAACCTCTTCCACTGAAGCGGACGAACATGCACAAATTAATATATGTTAATGTTAAAAATGTCTCGTCGAACCAGAAAATGCAGTGTGAATGCGTTCCGTAAGTCTTTTAATCTTTCAAATCTTGTTATAATTTCCTAACTTTCATTTTGTAATAACTAGTTTGTGATTTTCTAATTTACAAGAATGGAAGATTAATCTACTTTCTAGGCTTAAGGAACTCTACTGCTTGATTTTACTTCAAAAAATCTCAGTCTTTATCCTTGAATAAACTCCGTAGGACGGTAACTATTGAAGGGAAAAGATAAAGCCGTCTAGTTTTTCATCACTCGTAAATCTGTGGCTAAGTAAGACATCATGAGCTATCAAAAGCTCATAGTAAGATTTGAAGAAGATGAGATAGAGTATGGAAACCAGACATATGCACATTCTTATTGCTCCCTAAATAGGTGAAGCTCATGGTGAGAAGCAAAACTGACAAGGGTATCTTTCCTAAGTGCATAGACTCATTCAAATCCCTAAAACCATCAAAACCCGAGACTGATTTTGTTAAAACACTGAAAATTTTTACCATAACAACTCCATTGTGCCTAGACTCATTTGCATCCCTAAAACTATCAAAAACAAAGACGATTTTTTTTAAAAACACTGAAAACTAATACCATAACAACTCCATTGGAGCTCCATAAATTAGAGGGGTTGTTGGAGTTCATCACAGTTACTAGTGTGAACCTCTGAAGGATATTCAAAGAGAATAGGGACAATTACCGGAATAGAAAGAAAGCCTGTATAATTTTTAGTGAGTAATAATGCTCTATCAAAAGCGAATAAGAAATTGAGTCCAAGATTAAGTCGATATTCTTATGTGGCAAGGCCTAACCAATAATTTGGAAAGAAAAATTGGAGAACTAAAATGTGCCACAATTTGTATAGAAGCGGAGTTGAACATTCTTGACAAATTTATTAGAAGAAAGTTTTTTACCGTCAAATTCGGTACTAACCAATGGAATGTTAGTAGTTTTAATTAGATTGGTCAGAAGAAATGAAAGAATAAGTGTTTCATCAATAGTTGAGTTTGTTGCTCCACTTTCTATAAAGGCATAGCGAAGCCCCTCGTAATTTACCTCCCTTCCAGACAGTGGGTGACCACCTTGGAGGAGTCATCGAGGTGATAGTTTCACCTTTTTTCTGCCAATGTAGAGTGAGTTCTTGCCCCCATAGGTTGGCATAATTGCTACTTGTATGGCTCCAATAGGTCTTGAGATCAATTTTCAGAGGATACAAAATTCTTCGCTGAGTGTTTGACCTCACCCTATGCAAAGGAATGTGTAGGATAGATGAGAGCGATAGAGAGGGGGGGGGGGGGTATGAATAGCGCTCTTTCAAAATTTCGATATTCGGAATAGAAACGAGTCAAGTATGTAGTGAAAATCAAAATAAACAAGGTACAACACTAACACAATTTTCTTTTTATTTGATTCGGAGTCTGTGACGGCTACTACTCTAAGGCCCACTATCCTTAACTGCATACTATGGGCAATCCACTATCAATTCGAAAAGATGATTACAAGAATAAAGTATAATGCAAAAAATGAATACAATATATCAATGACTTAGAAGTATAGAAGAGATAGCAACGTTGTCGTCGGAGTAGTGTTACGACGTTATTGAGCAGTCTTTTGCACAACACACAAGAGAGAGATTTGTAGAGAACTTGATATTGAGTCCTGAGGTCGAAGCTCCTTTTATAGGGTGTTCTGGTCGCTTGAAAGCCCATCTCGGGCACCCCCATTACACTGACGTCACAACCGATCATTGAAACTTGATCCTCAGGTTCTATCCACTCTCAGGTGCCTAAAAGCCTCCTGGACGCCTGCATGGTGACATGGATAGACCAATCAGTGTGTGCTAGCTTAGCCATGCCTGCCCGAGTTCGGCTGATCTTGAGCACCCGTGTCACTCCCGGACACCCAAAGTTCCAAGCGCTTGTATTCATGTGAGCGCTTGGCTCCCAGGCACCTAGACTCCTTCCAAGCACTTGGAGCCTTTCTTCCAACCTCTAGCTTCTGCACCCACAAAGTTAGCATAGGCAAAATACAAGTATATATATGAATGACATGCATTTGATAGCTTGGGTTATCCGGTCCTGACTTTTAAGTTTCGACTAAAATCCTAGGTCAGACATACACCTACTGTTCCCTTGTCAGGAAACACGTTCTCACCTACTCCTCTTAGGAGAGTTTACCGTTTGCCAACCCCTAGTTGGACTTTTGCTCAACCTCCAATCTTGACCCCGGAACTCTCGAGGTCCGATCCTTGACCTATCTTGACTCTGGAACTCTCGATGTCCACCATCCTCGATCAACCATGATTTCTACCCGATCCTTCAGACCAGGACTTCATGCCCAATCCTCATCCAGGTCTTAGTGCTTAATCCACACAACTAGAACTTCTTTGCCCAGCCCACACGACCAGGACTTCTTTTCCCAGTCCAAACGACTAGGACTTAATGCCCAACCTTTAGCTAGGTCATATTACTTAGTCCTCTAAATTAGGTCTTCATTGCCCAACCAACACGGTTAGGACTTAGTGTCCAATCCTCTAGATTAGGACTTCGTGCCTAGGTCAACTAGGACTTTCTTGTATATTCAGTTTAACATGTTAGATCACAATAAATCTTAACTCTAAACTTTTGACAACATCAAAATTAGGTTTGATTATCTGGTGCTCCCAGCACCAACAGGCTACTGTTGTTGTCAAACCGTAAGTGCACAGTAAGTCGTCAAGTAATAAAATTTTGAATCCACGGAGATTGATTAAGTACTAGTTAAGTTCACAAAATAAGTTATCTAGATGATTGAATGTTGTGTTGGCCATGAACACGAGAGAGAGTGTGTGTGAGAGAGTGAGAGTGAGAGAGAGAGAGAGAGAGAGAGAGAGATCAAGTAAGCAAGAGAGAAGTTGGCTTTGGAAGAGATTTTAGGATTTCAATTCACTATGATACTAGTTAATGTCCTTATATATTATTCATCTCCTTAACTTCATGCTTACCTCTGTCACATGAAGGACCCCAGTCATACAATCTATATTATACAAGTCACTTCCTAATACTGAATTAGTTAAAATCTATTAAACTCTAACTAGCTAATCTCTTATAGAGAATTGGTCCCTATTTCATAGTGATGCTCTAAAAAGTCTGGTTAAAGGGATACCCTCTATCACTAAGGACTCATGGTCATATAATCTAAAGCATTTTCTCTATATGGTGACCAATCCTTTATATCCAAATGCATTCACCACACTTATTTAGTCAAACAAGCATAAGACATAACACAATAGAATAAATCATAAACATATCATTGAACAAGAAAATGGGCAAATTTATAATTCATGCATCAACATAACATCATTGTTATTTCCTACATCCTAGAATTCAGAGGTTACTCTATGGAGAAGGAAGAACAAACCAAAGACATGAAAAAAAAACATTATTACAATCCAATTATGAAAATGGAGGAGAAGAAATGCTTAGCGAGGAGATTGTTGGCGTCTTCAGGATGTCTCCTAGCTCTAGAGGTAGATAGATCATCGAAATTGATGGAGATAACTGCTCTAGGGTTTCCTCTAGAGGGGAAAGCCCTTCTCTAAGGAGAGGGGCATGTTGGTGCAAAAAACATCAGATAAGAACAGTCAACTTCTAATGTTTCGATGTTTGACAATATACCAAGGTCTGATTAGTCTGATAAATGGTTAAGCCAAACAGAACCTGATGTTTGGTAGGGTAAACCTAGGTTTGATCAGCTTAACCAAAGGGTTAGCCAAACAGGACCTGATGTTTGGCAGAGTGATTAACAAAGCACCCAGGGCTAGTTAGTTTGACCAAGGGTTAAGCCAAACAGGACTTGATGTTTGGTAGAGTGACTAAACCTAGATCTAGTTAGTTAGACCAAGGACTAACCCAAATAGGACTTGATGTATGGTAGAGAGAAGTCTAGTTAGGATCAGATGATTAGCAAAGAAGTCCTTGTCAAGACATCGAAGACCTAGTGAGTGAAACTGGGCACGAAGTCCCTAGCTGAGGGTTGGGAACTGAAGTCCTGGTTTAGAAAATTGGGCATGAATACCTGGTTAAGGGTTAGACGTCGAAGTCTTGGTTCAAGAAATTGGGCACGAAGACCTGGCCAAGGGTTAAGCACCGAAGTCCTAGTTCAAAGAATTGGGCACGAAGTCCTGGTCGAGGAGAGGGTACAAAATCCTGGTGAGTGAAGTTAGGTAAAAATCCTGGTGAGTGAATCCAAACAAGGTAAAGTCCTAGTGAGGGAAGCTAGGTAGTAGGAAACCCTAAGGAGTTGACCTTAGGTAATAATGTCTTGGAGTGTTGACTTTAAGCAAAGCCTAGTAGGTCAGGTAGACTTACAGAAGTTGAGCTAGTGTAACGACCCGGAAAATTTTCTCAATATTTTTCTTTAAAATATTGATCATGCCTATATAGATTCTCGAGGAACATAGGGATACTAGTATAAACCTTAACATGATGATCCATGAATTTCGATATAGAATAAGAAGCTAAGTGCTAATGGACCTTACATGGGCTTTTCTAGTACCATGATTATTAGTGGATTTTAGGTAGAATTTAATATAAATAGAAATGAGTTTAAATTAGGAATATTAGCACGGCTATAGGTAGGCCTTAGGGGGGTATGGCCGAAAATAGAGGAAAAAAAAGAAAGTAAAATAAAATAAAAATAAAGTGCATGCACCAAGGATTAAACCTTGGACCTAGTGTAATACCATGCATGTACTGATAGAGACAAAGGACGTGAACAAGTTGGCCAACAAGCTAACGATATGGATCATGCTCAACCCACTTTAGAAGATGTTGATGATCCATTATGCATCAAAGGGGGCCCAATTACAAGGGCTAAGGCTAAAAAGATGAAAGAAGCACTTTATGTGCTAATTGAAGATGTGAAAGCCAAAGCGACCATTGAAGAAGGTTTGACTAAGAGCAAGTCTTACGGCTTAGTCAACCTCATTCAAGCCTTAGATGAGCTTAACTAGTATCCTTAGTCTCTTGTCTATGTAAGAAGGATATGTTAATTTTGTGGGATCAATTTAGACCCAATTTCTAGCTTTATTTGGGTTGTAATGGTGCCAAGAGCTCAATAGGCCTATGTAGTCTATATAGGCCTCTACTAAATGGGCTTCCTTTTGGCCTTTTAGGGTTTTTAGGTCACCCTATAGCTATAAATATATGGGGTGGCGGCCACAACATGTAACTTTTGGCTTATTCAATCTACTACATGGTGAGGCTCTCACTTGTTGGTTCTTCATTGAACTAGAACTTATCAAGGCATCCCCTTGTGGCGTTCAAGACTTATCAACCTCCATCCCAAGGTTGTGGCGTCTATCTTCTTCTTCCTCTATACCAAGGTTCGTGCTTCCTAAGCATTGGGTTGAGGTTTCTTTCTTCCATTCTCCATCTTTTCGATTTAGACTATCTTTCCCTCTTTCCTCCATTTGTTGTGTGTTCTTGAGACTTATTCTCTTTGGGTTCGCATCATTTGGTATCAGAGCCTTAGTTGCTCTAAATCGATTTGGTTATCCTTTTCTTTGTGTTCTTGAGTCTCTATTTTATTTTTGTTTCTTTCTTTTGCTTAGCAAGCCTTACTTGCTTTGTTGCTCAAAAAAAAAAAAGAGAAAGGAAAAAAAAATTCGGCAAAAAAAAAAAGAGGGAAAAAAAATTCTGCAAAAAAAAAAAAAGAAGCAAAGGAAGGTAGAAAAAAAAAAAAAGGAGAAAAGCCAAAAAAAAAAAAAAGCAAAAGAGGCTGAAAAAAAAAGGAAGTTGAGACTTTATTTGCAAATTTATTTTTGTCATTTCCTTTCAAGTTAGCCTAGATTAAGTTCTGGCGACTTTTATTTCAGCTCTTATTTCTAGTATTCTCATTTCATTTCAAGTTAGCCTAGATTAAGTTCTGGCGACTTTCATTTCAGCTCTTATTTCAAGTACTTTCATTTTCCTTTAAATTGCCTAGATTCAATTCTGGCAGCCTAGATTAAGTTCTGGCAACTTTCCTTTCAGCTCTTTAATTCACGTTTTGCTATCTTTCATTTCCGCATTATCCTCAATTTTGCCTAGATTCAATTCTGGCAAATTTCCTTTCAGCACTTATTTCAAGTTTTCAATTCTGCAATTTTCACTTTTTGTCTTGAATTCCTACCTTTTGTCCTAACACCCTTGGGAATTTTGATAGTCCACGAACGCTTACAAGGTATTTGCCTCAAATTCTAAGTTCAAGTTCTTTAAAGAGCTAACATTCGTGAGTTCGAGTGTTTGAGTGAAACAGGTTGTTCAATGGCGACAAGTGGAGAAGAAGGAAGACCTAGAGAATCCCTTGATCAACGTGCTTTGAGGCAACACTTGGAACGCATGGAAATCCGTTTTAGTCAGATTATGGACAGATTAGAGAAACAAGATGCTGTAATTGCAGGATTGCGACATAGACAAGTTGGTAGAGTTCGTTCACGAAGTGATAGACAATATAACCGTGTTGACCATGATGATGATGATGATGACGTATCTGAGGACATTGATGATAGAGCTTCAAGTGGCAGATCGGATCATGCTCGAGTCAGTGGTAGAAGAGGAAGGATGAATGATCATGTGGATAGAAACTTGGGAAATATCAAGATGAGGATTCCTTCATTTCAAGGCAAAAGTGATCCTGAAGCCTATTTGGAGTGGGAAAAGAAAGTGGAATTAGTATTTGATTGTCACAACTATTCTGAAGAAAAGAAGGTAAAACTCGCTGCCGTTGAATTTGTTGATTATGCAATTATTTGGTGGGATCAAATTATTCTAAGCAGGAGAAGAAACAAAGAGAGACCCATTGGTAGTTGGGAGGAGATGAAGACTATTATGAGAAAGAGATTCATCCCAACACATTACTATCGGGATTTATATCAACGGTTACAAAGTCTCACACAAGGATCCAAGACTGTGGAGGAATACCACAAAGAGATGGAAATTGCCATGATTCGAGCCAATGTGGAGGAGGACCGAGAAGCAACCATGGCACGATTTTTACAAGGTTTAAATCAAGAAATTGCAAATGTAGTGGAGTTACAACATTATGTGGAGCTTGAAGACATGGTGCATATGTCCATGAAAGTTGAAAGACAACTCAAAAAGAAGGGATCAAACAAGCATGGGGGGCAAAGTTCGCATTCGTCAAATTGGAAATCTAGTTGGAACAAAAGAGATGATAAAGTTGAATCAAAGAAAAAGCCCGATTTTCCAAAGAATAAAGATGCAAGCTCTCCATTGGTCAAGGGAAAGGAACCCCTCCAACCATCAAGAAATAGAGATATTAAATGCTTTAAGTGCTTGGGAAGGGGACATATCGCATCACAATGCCCAAACAAAAGAATCATGATTTTGAAAGAAAATGGTGACATCGAGACTGAAAGTGAGTCCGAAGATGATAGTGTCTTGCCCGCATTGTTGGAAAGTGATGAAGAGTATCCCGTTGAAGGTGAAGCCCTTGTGACTAGGCGTGCTCTAAATGTGCAAGTGAAAGAAGATAATGAAGAACAACGAGACAACATATTTCATACCCGTTGTCACATCAAAGACAAGGTATGTAGTATGATTATAGATGGGGGAAGTTGCACTAATGTAGCTAGTACTATTTTGGTTGAGAAATTATGCTTACCTACCACTAAGCATCCTAGACCTTACAAACTACAATGGTTAAATGATTGCGGGGAAGTCAAGGTCAACAAGCAAGTGTTGGTTTCATTTTCCATTGGTAGATATCATGATGAGATACTTTGTGACGTAGTACCAATGCATGCAAGTCATCTACTTTTAGGAAGACCATGGCAATTTGATAGGAAGGTCATGCATGATGGGTTTAAAAATAAGTATTCTTTTATGATGCATGGTAAACATGTAACTCTTGTACCATTGACTCCTAAGCAAGTATATGAAGATCAATTGAGGATCAAAAATGAGAGTGAAAAAAGAAAAGAGTGTGAGAAAAAAGAAAATGAGAAAAAGAAAAAGAATGGAAAAGAAAAAGAGTGTGTGAAAAGAAAAGGCGAGGATTAGATGAGTGGAAAAAAGAATGAAAGGGGAAAAGAAATTCAAGAGCAAGAGAGTAAAAAAGGGAGCTTTTATGCAAAAGAAAGAGAGGTTAAGAGAGCGTTTTATGCTTCACAGCCGATGATTGTACTTTTGTACAAGGAGGCCGATTTTAACACTAACGATCTTAACCCTACTTTGCCTAGTGTTGTTAAATCTCTTTTGCAGGAATTTGATGATGTATTTCCTAATGAGGTTCCTGATGGATTGCCACCACTTAGAGGAATAGAGCACCAAATTGATTTCATCCCCGGAGCCACAATTCCTAACCGGCCAGCCTATAGGTGTAACCCTGCTGAGATAAAAGAACTTCAAAGGCAAGTTGAAGAGCTGATGAGAAAAGGGTATGTCCGAGAAAGTTTGAGTCCATGTGCCGTCCCCGTTTTGCTAGTACCTAAGAAGGATGGAACTTGGAGAATGTGCGTTGATTGTAGAGCCATCAACAAGATTACGGTAAAGTATCGTCATCCTATTCCTAGATTAGATGATATGCTAGATGAATTACATGGCTCTTGCATTTTCTCTAAAATTGATTTGAAGTCGGGCTATCATCAAATTCGTATGCGTGAGGGAGACGAATGGAAAACTGCATTTAAGACTAGGTATGGTTTGTACGAATGGCTAGTAATGCCATTTGGGCTTACTAATGCACCTAGTACCTTCATGAGGTTAATGAACCATATTTTGCGTGCTTTTATTGGAATTTTTGTTGTAGTATATTTTGATGACATCTTGGTTTATAGCAAAAATTTAGAGGAACACCTACAACATTTACAAAATGTTCTAATTGTTTTGCGAAATGAAAAGTTGTATGCTAACCTTCAAAAATGTTCTTTTTGCACTAATCAAGTTGAGTTTCTTGGTTATATTGTTAGTGCTAAAGGAATAGCAGTTGATGAGAAGAAGGTTAAGGCTATTCGTGAATGGCCAACACCAAAAACAATAACTGAGGTACGAAGCTTCCATGGTTTGGCAAGTTTCTACAGAAGGTTTGTAAAGAATTTTAGCACTTTAGCTGCACCCTTGACTGAAATTGTTAAAAAGAATGTTGGATTTCATTGGGATAGTGAACAGGATTCAGCATTCAACTCACTTAAGGAAAAATTAAGTTCTGCACCATTACTTGCATTACCTAACTTTGCTAAAACTTTTGAAATTGAGTGTGATGCATCAGGAATAGGTATTGGAGCTGTGCTAATACAAGAAGGTCGACCCCTTGCTTATTTTAGTGAAAAATTGAGTGGAGCAGCTTTGAACTATCCCACTTATGACAAAGATATGTATGCTTTGGTGAGGGCCTTAGAGACTTGGCAGCATTACTTGTGGCCCAAAGAGTTTGTCATTCACACTGATCATGAATCATTGAAGCACTTGAAGAGTCAAAGTAAGTTGAATCGACGTCATGCGAAATGGGTGGAGTTCATTGAATCATTTCCTTATGTGATCAAGTACAAACGAGGTATGGAAAATACTGTTGCTGATGTGGACCAAGGAGGGGATACAAGCTTACAAGACAAAGCCATAGAGGAAGAGGCATTGAAAGGAATTGGAGGACCCATGACAAGATCCAAGACTAAGAGAATGAAGCAAGCTTTGGAAGGCTTAATAATGGAGCTCAAGGAGAAGAAGGATCAATGCACAATGGAGGCAACAACTAAATGGATCACATTCCTTCAAATTGAAAGTGAAATTGAGCCCACATGAAGACAAAACTTGAAGGCCCAAAACCACATGATCCAAGATGCATTCAAGGGCTACAAGTGTCCAATTTTCGTGGGTATTTTTGGGGGAATTTTCTGAAGTTATTTTTGATGTCTTTTGGTGGGTTTTTAATGCTTTTGGGAGTTCCTAAGCTAGTATTAGGGAATTGTGGAAAATAAACATCATGCATGCATGCATGCATGATAATGGTGCATAATTAGTGCTTAGTGGGAAGTGTGGTAGAGGTTAATGTTTCAACCTCCACTAAGTCTATATATAGGAGAACTCTTGTATGGCCAAGGCATGTTAAGTTTGAATGAAATCAGAGTTTTCTCTATTGTGAGAGCTTCCTTTGGTTCTTAGGCAAAGAACTAATCGTGATCTTATCAAGGCAACTTGTGGCGATCGAAACCCCCATGACTTATCACTCACCCTCTCATCTTTCTTGAGTGTGGCGTCAATATCCTTCCCTACATCTGAATTTCAAGGCGATCCATTTCAAGGTGCTTATCATTTGGTATCAGAGCCTTGGCTCCTTGATTTTCAGGTTTGCGTTTTGTTCTTCTTCATTTGTGTTCTTGTTCATCTTTGTTAATCTCTCATCCATAGTATTCCATTGGTGTTTTCATTCTCCAACTCTATTTATCGCTTCTCTATTTGGGTCCTAAACTCAAAAAAAAAAAAAAGAGTTGAAAAAAAAAGGTGTTACTTGAGTCATTGTGTTTTTTTTTGACTGAAGAAAAAAAAAAGGACAAAAAGGAAATTCGAAAAAAAAACAACAAAAAAAAAAAAAGAAGGAAGATCGGCGAATTGAAAGGACCCAATATTTCTCTCATTGCTCTTGATCGTTGCTGAATTTCTTGTTCTAACCGTTTATTTCTCTTGTTCTACTCATATTCTCTTGTTGGTTTCTTGCTCACTTGATTGTCTACTTGTTGTCTTGAGAAAATCGTTGATAAGGTTCTTTTCTTAAGGGCTTATAAAGGAAGCTGAGTGGATAAATTTGAGTGCAACCACGTGAGGCGAGTGGTGAGGTCTTTCTAACATTTCTTGTGCAATTTTCCTTGTCATCTTTTTTTTGTTGCAAGCATGAGTGGGGAAAACTCCCCTAGGCAAGATCCTAATAGGCTTCAAATGGAGGCGCTTACTCAACACTTTGAGAGAATGCTTCAAAGACAACTTGAAGGCTTACATGAAAGGATGGACCGACTTGAAGGAGGAAGAGTTTCCAACCATGGGGGAAATTCTAATCATGAAGAATCTCATCCGGGAAGTGACCTATTCTATAGTTCTCCAAGAGAAAGAAGGAGGCTGAAGGGGGACGAAGACACGAAAGAGGAGGTAGAAACCATCAACATGAAGACGATCTAAGAGGGGTGAAAGTCAAGGTACCTTCCTTCCAAGGGAGGAATGACCCCGACACATATCTTGAGTGGGAAATGAAAATAGAGCAAATCTTCTCATGCCACAATTACCCTGATGCAAAGAAAGTGAAGGTGGCTGCCCTTGAGTTCACCGATTATGCTTTAATTTGGTGGGATCAAATGCAAAAGGAGAGAAGAAGGTATGGAGAGCACCCTATCAACACTTGGGGTGAAATGAAGACTTTGATGAGAAGGAGATTTGTGCCTTCCCACTACCATAGGGAGTTGCACAACAAATTGCAAAGACTCATCCAAGGGATAGGAGTGTGGATGAGTATTACAAGGAGATGGAGGTGGCTTTGATTAGGGCCAATATTGAGGAGGAAAGAGAAGCAACTATGGCTCGATTTCTCCATGGCCTAAACCGAGATATTGGAGACATTGTAGAGCTACAACATTATGTGGAGCTTGAAGACTTAGTTCATCAAGCAATGAAAGTGGAGCAACAATTAAAGAGAAAGGGCGTTATGAAAAGACCATCTTCTTCAAACTACTCTTCAAATTGGAAGGACAAGCCAAAGAAGGAGGGTTCCTCTTCTAATTCAAAGGAGGTAACAAGCGCTAAGAAGCCTTTTCCTACTACTACTTCTTCTACTTCTAAGAGCAGGGATATCAAGTGCTTCAAGTGTTTGGGAAAAGGACATATCGCATCCGAATGCCCGAATAAGAAGACTATGGTGGTTAGGGATAATGGGAGCATCTCTAGTGAAGAAACTTCTTCTCATTCTTCTTCTTCAAGCGATGAGGAACATGATGGAGCAGCCTATGCGCAAGATGGCGATCTCTTGGTGGTTAGAAGGTTATTAGGAAGTCAAGCCAAGGAGCATGAGGAGGACCAAAGAGAGAATATTTTTCATACTCGTTGCCTTATTCAAGGTAAAACATGCTCTATGATCATTGATGGTGGAAGTTGCACCAATGTGGCAAGCACTAGGTTGGTTACCAAACTCAACCTCAAGACTACACCGCATGCAAGACCATATAAACTCCAATGGCTAAGTAATAGTGGTGAATTGGTGGTGAATCAACAAGTGATGATTAATTTCTCCATTGGAAAATATGAAGATCAAGTTCTATGTGATATTGTACCTATGGAGGCAAGCCACATTCTTCTTGGAAGACCTTGGCAGTTTGATAGGCGAGCTCACCATGATGGATTCTCCAACAAGTTCTCATTTCTTCACAATTCCCACAAAGTCACACTTGTACCATTATCACCTAGGGAGGTTTGTGCGGATCAAAAAAAAATGCGAGAGAAAAGAGAAAAAGAAGAGCGAGAGCTTAAGAAAAAGAAAGGAGAGAATGAGGAAAAGAAAAGAGAGAATGAGGAAAAGAAAGAGAGAATGAGGAAAGAAAAGAAAAGAGAGAATGAGGAAAAGAAAAGAGAGAACGAGGAAAAGAAAGAGAGAAGAATAGAAAATTTGTTTGCAAGAGGAAGTGAGGTGAAGAGAGCTTATTTGACAAGGCAACCTATATTTCTTCTTTTGTGCAAGGAAACTTGCTTGGAAACTAATACTAACTCCTTGCCCAGTGATGTTGTTGCTATTTTGCAGGACTTTGAGGATGTGTTTCCCCAGGAAGTACCTCACGGTTTGCCACCAATGAGGGGAATAGAACACCAAATGGACCTTATTCCTGGTGCTTCTCTTCCCAATAGGCCTGCCTATAGGAGCAACCCTCAAGAAACAAAGGAGATACAGAATCAAGTGGAGGAGTTATTACAAAAAGGATGGGTGAGAGAGAGCTTAAGTCCTTGTGCTGTACCAGTAATTTTGGTACCTAAAAAGGATGGATCATGGAGGATGTGCACGGACTGTAGAGCTATCAACAACATCACAATTCGGTATCGACATCCTATCCCTAGACTTGATGATTTACTTGATGAATTGCATGGTGCTTGCTTCTTTACTAAGATTGATTTGAAAAGTGGGTACCATCAAATTAGGATAAGGGAAGGGGATGAATGGAAAACTGCTTTCAAAACTAAATATGGATTGTATGAATGGTTGGTAATGCCTTTTGGGTTAACTAATGCGCCAAGCACTTTTATGAGGCTTATGAACCATGTTTTACGAGAATTCCTAGGAAAATTTGTGGTAGTATACTTTGATGATATTTTGGTATATTCCAAGAGTTTGGTTGAGCATGTAGCACATCTCAAATCTGTCTTGCATGTCCTTAGAAAGGAGAGACTGTATGCTAACTTAGAAAAGTGTTCTTTTTGCACTGATCATGTGGTTTTTCTTGGATTTGTCATAAGTTCTAAAGGAGTGCAGGTTGATGAAGAGAAGGTTAAGGCCATTAGAGATTGGCCAACCCCCAAAACTGTGAGTGAGGTTAGGAGCTTCCATGGGTTGGCAAGTTTCTATAGAAGGTTTGTGAAGGATTTTAGCACACTGGCAGCACCCCTAAATGAAATTGTCAAGAAAAATATGAGTTTTAAGTGGGGAGAGAATCAAGAAAATGCATTTCAAGCACTTAAGGACAAACTCACACATGCACCCATTCTTGCTTTGCCTGATTTTTCCAAATCATTTGAAATTGAATGTGATGCATCTCATGTGGGTATTGGGGCTGTTTTACTTCAAAATGGACATCCCATTGCATATTTTAGTGAGAAGATAGGTGGCGCCACTCTCAACTATTCCACTTATGATATAGAATTGTATGCACTTGTTAGAGCTTTGCAAACATGGCAGCACTATCTTTTGCCTAAAGAATTTGTTATTCATAGTGATCATGAATCTTTGAAGTATTTGAAAGGGCAGGGGAAGCTCAACAAAAGGCATGCCAAATGGGTTGAATTTCTTGAACAATTTCCGTATGTGATTAAGCATAAGCAAGGAAAGGTAAATGTTGTAGCAGATGCACTTTCACGAAGGTATAATTTGCTTGTTACACTTGAAACTAAATTACTTGGCTTTGAACATATCAAAGAGTTGTATGAACATGATAGTGACTTCTCTGAATTATATGCTGCGTGTGAAAAGAAATCACAAAATGGGTTTGTTAGGCATGATAATTACTTGTTTAAGAACAATAGACTTTGTGTGCCTAGAGGATCCATGCGTGAATTGCTAGTTAGGGAAGCACATGAGGGGGGTCTAATGGGACACTTTGGGGTTCAAAAGACCTTAGAAATGTTGCATGAACATTTTCATTGGCCACACTTAAGGCATGATGTGCAAAAATTTTGTGAAAAGTGCATTGTGTGCAGAAAAGCAAAATCTAAGGTATCACCTCATGGACTTTACACTCCTTTGCCTATTCCTGATTCCCCTTGGATTGACTTGTCTATGGATTTTGTTGTAGGGCTACCACGCACTCAAAAAGGTAAGGACTCCATTTTTGTGGTAGTTGATAGATTTTCTAAGATGGCACACTTCATACCTTGCCACAAAGTGGATGATGCAACTCATGTGGCAGATTTGTTTTTCAAAGAGGTTGTAAGACTTCATGGCATGCCTAGGAGCATTGTTTCAGATCGTGACACCAAATTCTTAAGTCATTTTTGGAGGACCTTATGGAACAAACTAGGAACAAAGCTTCTTTTCTCCACTACATGTCACCCTCAAACTGACGGCCAAACTGAGGTGGTAAATAGGACTCTTTCTACTCTTCTTAGAGCAATTATTAAGAAGAACATTAAGTCTTGGGAAGAATGTTTACCTCATGTTGAATTTGCTTATAATAGGGCTGTCCATTCTACTACTCAATTTTCCCCTTTTGAGATTGTTTATGGGTTCAATCCGCTAACACCTCTTGATTTGCTTCCTTTACCTAACACTTCTTCTTTAGTTCACAAGGATGGTCAAGCAAAGGCAGAATATGTGAAAAAGCTTCATGAGCAAGTTAAAGCTCAAATTGAGAAGAAAATGGAGCAATATGCGAAGAGAGCCAATAAAGGGAGAAAAAGAGTTGTCCTTGAACCCGGTGATTGGGTGTGGGTTCATATGAGAAAGGAAAGGTTTCCTGCCCAAAGGAAATCAAAGCTTCAACCAAGAGGAGATGGACCATTCCAAGTGTTGGAAAGAATTAATGACAATGCTTACAAAATTGACTTGCCCGGTGAGTATGGTGTTAGTGCAACATTTAATGTGGCTGATTTGCGTCCATTTGATGTAGGTGATGAAGATCTAAATTCGAGGACGAATTCACCTAAAGAAGGAGGGAATGATGTGGACCAAGGAGGGGATACAAGCTTACAAGACAAAGCCATAGAGGAAGAGGCATTGAAAGGAATTGGAGGACCCATGACAAGATCCAAGACTAAGAGAATGAAGCAAGCTTTGGAAGGCTTAATAATGGAGCTCAAGGAGAAGAAGGATCAATGCACAATGGAGGCAACAACTAAATGGATCACATTCCTTCAAATTGAAAGTGAAATTGAGCCCACATGAAGACAAAACTTGAAGGCCCAAAACCACATGATCCAAGATGCATTCAAGGGCTACAAGTGTCCAATTTTCGTGGGTATTTTTGGGGGAATTTTCTGAAGTTATTTTTGATGTCTTTTGGTGGGTTTTTAATGCTTTTGGAGTTCCTAAGCTAGTATTAGGGAATTGTGGAAATAACATCATGCATGCATGCATGCATGATAATGTGCATAATTAGTGCTTAGTGGAGTGTGGTAGAGGTTAATGTTTCCAGCATTACTTGTGGCCAAGAGTTGTTTCAGACTCATGTGAAGTCTTGGTTCTTAGGCAAAGAACTAATGTGATCATCAGGCACTGTCATCGAAATGATTATCATCATTCATCTTTCTTGATGTGCGTCAATATCTTCCTAACGATTGGAATACTTTCAAGATGCTTATCCGAAGGTATACCTTGCTCTCTACTTTGAATACTAAATTGTTAGGATTTGAATACATTAAAGATTTATATTCTAAAGATCCTGACTTTGGAAATGTATTTGAAGTTTGTGAGCATGCTGCATTTGGGAAGTTTTATAGGCATGAGGGATTTTTATTTAGAGTTAATCGGTTATGTGTGCCTAACTGTTCATTGCGGGAATTATTAGTCCAAGAAGCCCATGGTGGGGGACTAATGGGGCATTTTGGAGTGAGGAAAACACTTGATGTTTTGTTGGAGCATTTCTTTTGGCCACATATGAAAGGAGATGTTGTAAAGTTTTGTGAGAAGTGTATCACATGTAGGCAAGCAAAATCTAAATCTTTACCTCATGGGTTGTATACACCTCTACCAATTCCTAGTGAACCTTGGGTTGATATTTCTATGGACTTTATTGTAGGATTACCAAGGTCAAAACGTGGTATGGATTCTATTTTCGTGGTCGTAGACAGATTTTCCAAAATGGCTCATTTTATTCCTTGTAGGAAAACAGATGATGCTAACCATATTGCT
The DNA here is from genome assembly GCA_024364735.1 of Boesenbergia rotunda. Lineage (NCBI taxonomy): Eukaryota > Viridiplantae > Streptophyta > Magnoliopsida > Zingiberales > Zingiberaceae > Boesenbergia > Boesenbergia rotunda. Next base: position 420,519 of record JAGFNQ010000364.1, on the reverse strand, counting down.
GATCTCTTTTTTAGGGACATTGTGCGACTTCATGGAGTGCCAAAAAGCATAGTTTCAGATCGTGATGCAAAGTTTCTAAGCTACTTTTGGAAGACACTATGGGGCCAGTTGGGAACAAAGTTGTTGTTTTCTACAACGTGTCATCCACAGACAGATGGACAAACTGAGGTAGTAAATCGTACCTTAGCTACTTTATTAAGAGCTATCATTCAAAAGAATTTAAAGGGCTGGGAAGATTGCTTACCACATGTTGAATTTGCATATAATAGATCTATACATTCTGCTACTAAGTGTTCACCTTTTGAAGTAGTATATGGTTTCAATCCGCTAACTCCTTTGGATTTATCACCTTTGCCTATCTCTGAGCATGCTAGTTTGGATGGTACTAAGAAAGCTGAATTTGTGAGACAAATGCACGAGAAGGTAAGGAGGCAAATTGAAAAGAAGACTGAACAATATGCTACGCAAGCCAACAAGGGACGAAAGAAAATAATCTTTGAACCCGGTGATTGGGTTTGGGTTCATATGAGGAAGGAGAGATTTCCTGCTAAACGTCGTACTAAGTTGCATCCAAGAGGAGATGGACCATTTCAAGTGGTGGCGCGAATCAATGATAATGCCTACAAGCTTGACTTGCCGGGTGAGTATAATGTGAGTTCCACATTTAATGTTTCTGATCTCTCTCCCTTTGATGTAGGTAATCAAGATTCGAGGACGAATCCTTTTGAGGAGAGGGGGAATGATGGAGACAAAGGACGTGAACAAGTTGCCCAACAAGCTAACGATATGGATCATGCTCAACCCACTTTAGAAGATGTTGATGATCCATTATGCATCAAAGGGGGCCCAATTACAAGGGCTAAGGCTAAAAAGATGAAAGAAGCACTTTATGTGCTAATTGAAGATGTGAAAGCCAAAGCGACCATTGAAGAAGGTTTGACTAAGAGCAAGTCTTACGGCTTAGTCAACCTAATTCAAGCCTTAGATGAGCTTAACTAGTATCCTTAGTCTCTTGTCTATGTAAGAAGGATATGTTAATTTTGTGGGATCAATTTAGACCCAATTTCTAGCTTTATTTGGGTTGTAATGGTGCCAAGAGCTCAATAGGCCTATGTAGTCTATATAGGCCTCTACTAAATGGGCTTCCTTTTGGCCTTTTAGGGTTTTTAGGTCACCCTATAGCTATAAATATATGGGGTGGCGGCCACAACATGTAACTTTTGGCTTATTCAATCTACTACATGGTGAGGCTCTCACTTGTTGGTTCTTCATTGAACTAGAACTTATCAAGGCATCCCCTTGTGGCGTTCAAGACTTATCAACCTCCATCCCAAGGTTGTGGCGTCTATCTTCTTCTTCCTTTATACCAAGGTTCGTGCTTCCTAAGCATTGGGTTGAGGTTTCTTTCTTCCATTCTCCATCTTTTCGATTTAGACTATCTTTCCCTCTTTCCTCCATTTGTTGTGTGTTCTTGAGACTTATTCTCTTTGGGTTCGCATCATGTACTAACCAATTCACCTAGCAAGGGAGTGCTAGTAGATAATGAAGCAGATTTTGGTTAAGGCTTAGGGAAGTGAAGAGTCATCAAGAGAAGAGGCACCATGACCCTTCACTTGCCCCCATTCATGTGGTATAAAAAGAGGGGATGAGAGAAGAGGAGATATATGAGTTACTCTTTTCTTTCCTTCTTCCACCAGAGCCATTCCTCTCCCTCTTCTTCCTTCTCCTAGCCGAAACCTACCAAGGCTCCTTCCCCTTGGAAAAGCTTCACAAGGGGACTTTCTCTTGAAGATCCAAGGCTTCCTACAAGGCTACAAGGGCTAAGGGTGATCAAGGGACAACAAGGTCTTCATCATCTTCTCTATTTAAGGTCGAAAAACCAAGTCAACAAGGATAAGACTCCCTCACCTGTGGTATAATGGTTTTCCTTTGATGTTTATCATGATTTAAGTCTTTGTTTCAAGATCTAAGTTGAGAAATCCATGAAGGGGGGCTTCTAGGGTTTCAGCCACCACCATGGTTCCAAGGCTAGGATTAGTTTTAACTTCCTAATGATGTTTTTATGTCTTCTCATGATGCAAGGGATGTTCATGGTGATTTATGTGAATTTTACATGACTTATGAACCTTGTAAGTTTCGGCCAAGATGGGTTATAGGGCAAGAAGTTAGGGTTAACTCCAAGCAAGGGTTCTAATGTTTTCCTATGGAATTATATGTAAGGTATTAGATGTAAATTTGGAATTTTATGAATTTCTTCATGTGTTGGTGACCCATTAGGGTTTCGGCCAAGTCAAGTGGGATGACTAGGATTTAGGGTTGGCTCTAAATATGGGGTCCAATGACTTACTATGACATTGTAGGTAATGTATGAGTTCCTTTTTACCTATGGGACCTTCTCATGTTGCTTGAATGAAGAGACCCTCTTCTATTGAATATTCGGCCAAACTCCTAATCTAGGTTAGGGTTGGGATGAAGTACAAGGATGCTGGCTCATGGTTTACTATGGTGTAGGTATATGATTAAGCATGTTGTAAGAGTCTTTTCGTTACTAAAACCCTAGCTTTATGTGTTATATATCATGACGTTGCATGTTTAGGTGGTATGTTATGTTTTACTTATAAATATGTAGATCATATACCATGAACATATGAAATTGATGTAGGGGTATGTCAAATAGAATAATGCATGTAGGATGTTAAATGCCTATAACAGATATATGTATATGGAAGTCTATGCATGTTCTATGTTAAATGCCATGAACCTAAGTAGTATGTATTATGTTCATATGTATCTTACCCATGCATGCTCCATGATGGATACTAGGATTATGTATGTTAGATGAGACGTACCATGTATGAAGTGCATGTCTATCTTATGTACCATAATCATTCAAGCTTTATGAACCATGATAATGATTATGCCTTAAGTATGAATGATGAAGGCATAATGATGTTATGAATTAAGTATGAACGATGAAATGCCAAGTATGCTTATATCATGCTCCATGAAACAAGATTATGGTTATGCTATGTATGTCTATGAATGATGAAGCATGTAAAGTTATTTTACTTTATGAATGAGCTTGTACCGGACCGAAGTAAGGGTCCAAGGGATGGGCACCTTAAGAACGCCTCGGTTTTGGACTACCGTAGCTGTCCACGGTTCTGGGACTACCGTAGCTGTCCAACAGGGATGGACACCTTAAGAACGCCTCGGTTTTTGAAACTACCATAGCTGTTCCTACCCTAGTAGGTCGAGGCTAGCTACCTCGTATCTACTTAGGGATGCACGCTTATGATGTATGTATGTGGTACAAGCCGGGGACCCCAATGATGTTATGTTTATGTTTAAGTATCTAAAAGTATGATTTTAAATTAATTATCCTTATGCATATGCATTTGACTCATGCATTCATTCATGTTATGCATTATGCCATGTTAAGTATGTTTTATGTGATGTTCATGTTAAGAGTTATGACATGTTAATTATGTTTTATGTTTATGTTCATGTTAAGAATTATGACATGTTAAGTATGTTAGGTTTATGTTCATGTTAAGAATTACGCCATGACAAGTATGTATATGCTTTATGTCAAGAACTGTGCCATGTGTTAAGTATATGTTAAGAACGTGATATGTTTATGTTATGCGATGCATGTTTTAGTGAGTAGGAAAGAGTCTTACTAAGCCTATGTGCTTATAGTCTTATTTCTTATACGACAGATCAAGCAAGAGGATATTAGGGGAAGCAGCAGGAAGGGCACGAGTGTGTGTGTGGCAGTGACATGGCGAAAGAAAAAGAGAAAACTTCTAATATTTATGCTTTGTCACATGTTCTATATTTTGCATATTCCTAATAAGTCTCATGCCATGCTTATAATGGTTTGTTTAGAAAAATGCACTTGCTACTTATGTTACTCACGGATGACTTATGGGATGTTATATCATGATGCTACCTATGACGTTTATATGCTAAGTTACCATGTCATCATGTTAGGAATGATAGTTAAGATATGTAAGTATGATTTAAGTACTAGTCGCATGCATGAATTAAGTAAGTTTTATTTTATTACTTCCGCTGCAATACGATGTTCATATGTATGTTAGCGTAACGCCGCCTCTCGCCACTCCGAAAGGTGTGGGGAATAAGACGGGCGTTACAGCTAGGATATTTGCTTGTCTTGTAGGAATATGAAGCTAGAGGTAATAAAGGAGAGCAAAAGGAGAGCGAATGCAAACTACAGCCTGGGACCACTCCTAGGCACCCAGAAGGACTCGGGCACCCGAGTGACTCGGGTGCCTGAGAGTCACTCGAGCGACCCCAACACTCAGGCGCCCTAAAGCACTCGGGCACCCCTATGCTCGAGCGCCCCTATGGGTCTCGGGCACCCGAGACCTTTTCCACAGGTCTTATCCCCTGTGATGTGTGCACCAAGTTGATCAGATTAGGGTCACATGGAGGGTGCCCCTATAGGCACATAGGCACTCGAGTGACCCATATATAAAGGGGTTCGAGTAATGGTTACAGAACATCAATTCCTTCATTCGACTACTCATTCTCTACGAAGCAAAAGTGCTAAGGCGAAGCTCTATGACCAAAGAGGCTCTAGGAGGAAGTGCGCTGCGCTTCAGACTTTCGGATTGACTGGGACCTTCAATCCATTTTGGTTTGCTTTTATAGTTACAAGTTGTACTTAATTTCAGTTATCTTTGCTTGCAATATTGAACTATAAGACGGATTTTCTCCACCTCTAGAAATTCCGGAATAGAGACCATTAGTGGACTCACGCTGAGTACATATGCCTTGGATGTACTGACCATGGGGGTTGGGAACCAAATAAATAAATCTCGCGTGTCACTTGTGTTTGCTTTCTTTTTATTTATAATTCCGTTGTGCTACTAACAACTCTGATAGAAAGTTAAACGAACAATCGATGAGATTCCGAAGAAAGTGAAAGTCAATATTCACCCCCTCTATCGACGCCACCAATCCCACAGTTGGTATCAATGCAGGTGGCTTTGATCGGACTCATCGCCGAAGGAGCAAGAAGGTCATGGATTGAGGGGGAGACAGGTGAAAGAGTTATATTTTTTTAATGACCAAATTTTAAATTTCATATAATTTGTTTTAAGTGCAAGGAGAGAGGGTACTATAAAAATAAGTGCTTTACTCGTAAGATTCGTTTGTCACCACCGGTGACAATGAAGGTATCGACGCTAGGAGTCTAGAGGGACAAGAACCACATCAAATGCTTCAAGTACTAGAAACATAGGCACTTCAAGAACTAGTGTCCAGAATGGAGGATAAGCGAGTCCACAATGCCGAAAAATATAAAAAAGGTATAAAAAATCATTTCTCACAAAAATGTACCTGCTAGTGTAAAATTTAATTTATCTGAAAATATGCATGATAATAATATTCTTGAAAATATCCCTGCTAGTATATATTTTTCTGTTAAATTAGATTATTTACATAGTAAATTAAATGTGTTGTATGATAAATTACCTAATAATGGATCTAAATAAAAAATTGATAATACGAAAATATTAAATATTAATTCCTTAATTTTTAATATTAATGCTATAATTTTGGAAATTAATTTTAATATTTTAAATAACTTTTTAGATAATTCTCAAGATAAAATTATAATTAATAAATTTATAGATAATTCTGAAGATAAAATTTTAAATAATAATTTACAAGATAAGAATGAAATTCTTATTAATAATGATAAAATTTTAAATAATAATTGACAAGAAAAGAGCAAAATTCCTTTGACTTGTGGTGTTCAAGTCATCTTGGTCATAGAGACTTATACTTTGACATCTTAAGCAAGCATCTCCAAGGAGGTGTGGACCCAGGATGATTGGGTATAAGCCGAAGTGCACGAAGATGTTTGAACAGCCTACAAAGGATTCACCACTCCTTGCGAGGAGATGTATACCCGAGGCCTATCGTCGGATTGTTACTCGAAGCCTCTGGCCAGAGCATCACATGTTCCGAGTATGAATCTCTCAGAAACATGAGAGTAATTAGAATCCGTTGGACGAGAAAGACATTACTTGGGCTAGGTGTGACGTAGTCAGTCTAGTGGGGACTGACACACATAGATCGTGTCCTGAATCAAGTGGGTATAAGATGGTGAAGGGAATGAGGCACGATTCATTAGAGCTGCTAAAGGGTTTTAGAATAATTTCAGAGGTCAACCGTTGATCTTTCGATTAATTGGGGATCATGATGTACTACTAGGTGTCACTCATGATCGTTCTATAATTAGTTAATTATAGACGGCCAACATAAATCGAAAGCGTATTTAGTCACACGCACTACGAGTAATCCGAGGGATTTAAAACGAGTTGAAAATTGGATTTTCCGATCAAGAGAGATAAGTCGAATCTGAACTTTTCAGAGACGCATCGGAAGCATAAAATGGCTAAGTCTTTTGAAGACTTATTGGACGAATTAAATGAGTTTAATTCGTATGGTTTTAGCTTGGGTTTGGCCGGCCACAACAAAAGGGGAAAACTGAATTTTTGGTTCAAATTATAAAATAAACCGAGCGTGGTTTGTTTTATAAAATTATGGATAAAGAAATTTATATAAAGAAATTTATATAAAGAGATTTATTTTCATGGAAATTAAAATGAACCATGGATTGATTTATTTTATTTTTTAAAATCAATAATGGATTGATTTACCATGATAAAGAAATTTATATAAAGAAATTTCTTTCCATAAGAAAAGGGAGACATGGTTGTTTTTATCATAAATTAAATTATGATAAAAACTTGGCATGATGGAATAATTCATAGAAAAATTTTATATGATAAATTTCTTATGAAAATTTATTCCATAAAAAGGAGACTTGGCGATTGAGAGGCTACTATATAAAGGAACCAAGGCAAGGCTTGGAGATTAATCTAAGAGATCTAGAAATAAGCCCTTTCTCTCTCTCCTTCTCTCCCTCTCCCTCCTCTAGTGCCGCCGGCCCTAAAAGGAGGACCCCTTTGTTGCCGTGAGCTTCATCCACCAAGCAGCTGCCGAAGAAGAAGAAGAAGCGGGCGCAACTCCTTCCTTCCTCCCGGAATCTTGATTCCGTTCTTCGTTTGGTGGTTAGTCTGCCCATCTCTCTCTTGGTATTCTTGTCATGCCTTTGGAGAATCTAGTAGTTCTTGTCGGCACGAAACTCGTGGCTTTGCGAAGTCATCCCGAAGAAAACTCGGCGTGGACGCGAATAGAGGCGGAGCTTCCAAGGGACGCTTACGGTTGGATCTCGTCCCTTCCTTCGAGTTACCCGAGGTATTAAGTAAATTAGTTGACTTTCTGCAAAATTTTAATATATGATCATGTCTACACAATATAAGGTTGCATGCTTAGATGTGTGGTTAAATAATTTGGGAAATTATTTATGCTAAATCTTCCGCTGCACGTAATAAATTTTAAAATTACGAACTCACACCCATGTCAACATGCACCCGGTCCCAACAGAACCCGTCCAGACCTAAAGTTCAGGCATGGATACCCAAACTATGCCTGAACAAACAAACTGGATCAAATCAATATTGGATCCCTAAGGACAAGATTCACATCTTGCCAAACCATTATCGTGGCTTTAGTCCAGGGGGAGCCAAATTGAAACTATATTTATTGTTAGATAAAATTGTTGCTTTCAAGTTGCTTGTTTGATTGTTTACTTAATTCCCACAATTTACCATGCTTAGATTTAGGAATGGTTAGTTTAAGGACTGAACAACTTAACTGAAATTTGACAACATAGTATTGGGTGGAGGTGAGATGATAGTACGTTAGGGAAACCAATTCTAATAAGGTCAAGTATTATCTACTTGGTCTCTTTAGACTGGTGAAACTAGCCGAAGCTACCGATCCAAGACCCAAACTAGTTAGACCAGAATTTTTCAAAGATTAATTTTGAAAATGAAATTTCACTAAAAGGCTTTGTCAAGGAAAGGGTTGATGATCCAATAAGGCTACGGCCAAAGAAGGCCTAGTGCCTCGCCAAGACCTGGAAGCCAATCTTTGAAATTCAAATTCAAATTAGTCTCTGTCAAATTCGAATCTAACACAAATTTTCAGTTAGTTATAGATTCAAACATTCTTTTCAAAATAAAACTAATTGCTTTCAAAAATTAATTTAAGTTTTTCAAAATAAATCATATTTTTCTTTAAAAATTCCTTTTAGCAAAACCTGTCTCACAAAACCTATAAGGCTAACGTGATTGAAAACCCTAGATTGGGTGAGATAGTAAAATTAAACTTAATTGAAATTCCTTTAAATACAATCTTGTAGTTCAGAACATAGTCAAACCATGGTCAAAGTAGTCAAACCATGGTCAACGCAGTCAAACCATGGTTAACATAGTCAAACCATGGTCAAAGCAGTCAAACCATAGTCAAAGCAGTCAAATCACTTCAAACCATGATCAAATGATCACAAGACATCAAGGTTGTCACTTCCCACATAATCTGGGTGCCCCCATGACTTTTTCTTCCTTCAAAGCAAAAAGTTGCCTTTACCCCTTGACCGGGGCACCCCGAACCTTGCGGGCGCCCCCAGCATCAGTCAAAGCAGCAAAGCTGCAAAATCCAGCCTGACCGGGGTGCCCGGGCCATTGCGGGCGCCCCCAACCAGCATTAGTCACTGCCAAAGGCAGTAGACTACTGTCCCGGGTGCCCGGGAGCTCCCGGGCGCCCCCAATGAACTGCCTATAAAAAGGCACCCGAACCCCCTCTTCTTGCCACACCAAAAACCATCTTCTTTCCAACTTCTTCCTTTCCAAGGCAACCAAGTGACCTTGTTGCTTCCTCAATCTCAACGATGCCTCCCCGGTATGATTTCTCTTATGCATTTAAATTATTTTCTTAATTCATTCTTATAAATGCATGTTTTTTTTCTTAGAAAATGCCGAGCAAACCAAGAGAACCCCGGTACCGAACCGAGTCCCGACCCTAGGTTCCCAACTCTAGAACTTTGTAATAAGTTTGCTCGAACAACCTATAAGTCTATCAAAACGAGCTATCTCAATAGACACTTCTTCACCCAATCTTGTCCTTTAGCCATGAATGTTATAAACTTTTATCAACTAGACAATCTAGTATTCTGCACTCATTCAATTAACACATCTTTATGTGCAGAATTCTATAATAACATAGTTAGACAGAATGATCTCATGTTTGTCACTACTGTTCAAGGGGTTACCCTTGTCAATCACCCCTACCTTACTAAATCGATTTCTTGGACTACGACCCTCCCAGTCCACCTTTTGTTGCTATCCACTTAGGGATCCTCCATTTGATGCTTCCTACTCTCACATTACTCTAGACACTCTCCACTCCTATTTCTATAGGGAAGCTAGACTCCCCGTAGCTAGACGATTTCAGTCCGTTGACCTTCAGGCCCAGGACTACGCACTGTACATAGTCCTGGTCCGCTGCATTTTACCACTATCCACTAGGGATGTCGCGACCATGCGACCTTTTCATACCTTTCTTCTGTATGCTCTGATCCATCATCTTGACATTGACATTGGACTACACATGTTTCATACTATTCTGCATGCGTCTAGTGTTACCACTCAGGGACGAGTGCGCACTCCCTTCTGCCACATCATCACCTCCATCCTTCATCACCACGGTCGTGACATTACCCTAGGTGAAATAACCGCGATGATCGATTTTGATGAGATAAGGTTTAGGAACTTCTCTTTAGCTGGTATAGAGGTATCGGCCACCGGGGTTTTGACTTGGAGACGACAGCGAGCCGGAGCTCAGATCGACTCAGACGAGGAGGTTGAAGTCGATGTCGCCGATTTGGCAGCAGAAGCTCGAGCACACATAGACGAGCCCCCTCCACCGACACTCTACGAGAGAGTGACACGGCTGGAGACACAGGTCCAGAGCCTCCGAGAGGAAGTGGAGGCAAACCATGCTGAAGATATGGAAACAAATCTAGGCTATTACACTGAGTATATGAGTGCGCTTAGAGCTGAGAGGGAGACCAGAGACGCACAATATCACGAGATGATGGCGATGTTTCGATCTTGGCAGCCAAGGTCTTCTGATCATCCTGGTCCCTCCTCCTAGATTTGATTAGCACTGTACTAGTGACTATCTGACTGCCCCTACTCAGTAGGGTTGACTCATGTTTGACTTGTATGACTGTGCTGATTCTCTCTATTGACCAGCTGACTTATGGAGATGAATACTTGTTTTTCTCTACTATTTGATCAGCAGTTAGGATTATGTTTGGTAGAATAGGTTAAGTCTACTTTTGGTTATCTTACTACTTTACTCATTTCAAAATCAGTTTTAAAGTAGTTTTTAAAATGCTTTCAAAATCAGCTTTTACTTAGTTTTGAAAAGTTTTAAAAATAAATTTTCTGACTTAGTTTTATCTTAAAAACTACCCCCTTCAAAACTAGGGCTTTTTCGTAAATGGACTTAGCCTAGGCCCTAACCCTAGAACTATATGCACCTATAGATTTAGAAGCCAGCATCTCACAAGCGCCTTAGGGTACTTTTGATTGATAACCTAGAATTGGTTGAGATGCTTAGGTCTTTGCCTTAATTCAAGATGCTTTAAGTCAGTGCATCTACAGTAATTGGGGCACTAAATACAACTTACACAGTAATCGAGTTAAGTGTCAAGTTTAGAAAATCTAACTTGAACAGAACACTTAACTTGACTAACCCCAGCAAAAACTACTGTTTAATAGCAGTTAGTAAGTAGCTAATTGGGTTAAACAGGACCCTAAAAGATACTGATTTGGTTTAGTTCATATCCTGAATTGGTTCAGTACAGCAAATTATGCAATTTATTACTTGCTTTTATGCAATTTAATTATCCTTTTTCTGCTATACTGCTTTGTTTTTGATATATGGCAAAGGGGGAGAGATAGGAAAGGAGAGAGTTTAAAACTTTTTTTCCAAAATTTCAAACTCTATCCTTTATTCAAAAAGTACTTAATTCATTTTCAAAAGTACAAAATTCATCCAAGGTTTCAAAACTTTCTAAGTACTTTAGAATTAAATTTTCAAAATTTTACTAAGTACTTTAAATTTTCAAAAGTTTCTAAGTATTTAAACTTAAGTTTTCAAATCAAATTTTTCTAAGTACTTAAACTTAAGTTTTCACATCAAATTTTTCTAAGTATTAAAACTTAAGTTTTCAAATCAAATTTTTCTAAGTACTTTAGACTTAAATTTTCAAAAATTTACTAAGTACTTTAAATTTTTAAAATTTTTCTAAGTACTTCAAACTTAAGTTTTTAAAATCTTTCTTAGTACTTAAACTTAAGTTTTCAAATTTATCTAAGTATTTAAACTTAAGTATAAAATTTTCAAAGTGCACAATGAAAATTATTTTGGAAAATAGGTCTTTAGAGTTATATTGAAAATTATTCTAAGAAAAATTAAATTCATCTTTAGACTTAGAATGTGACGACCTAGTCATGGCCGGTCCCAAGCCCGGATAAAGGAGGAGGGTTGCGTTAGGTTGCCAGCCAGCGTAAAAAAAACTATGGCAAATACTCAATGAATGGATCCATTAAAGTATTATGCTAATGCTAGGATGTTCCCCGGAAGGAACGCGTTGCAGGGTCCGACTGTAACGTCTCGGCAAGGACCGCTACATCTCCAGAACCCGGGTGTAGTGCTAAATATGCAAGGGTTCGCGTTGCAGGGTCCGACTGTAACGTCTCGGCAAGGACCGCTACATCTCCATGAGAACTTGGGTGTAGTGTTAAATAGGCAAGAGTTCTCACACCATAGGTGGACTAAGAATAAACATTATAAGAAAAGTAATAGTCTCAGATTTGGAACATGGAATATAGGAACTCTCACTGGTAAAACAATGGAGGTAGTAGATACAATGATTAGGAGAAAAATTAGTATTTTGTGTGTGCAAGAGACAAAATGGGTAGGTGAGAAGGCAAAAATGATAGAGAACTCGGGTTTTAAGTTATGGTATACAGGAAAGAGTAAAATAAGAAATGGAGTGGGTATTTTTGTAGATAGTTCTTTAAAAGATGAAGTTGTTGGTGTAGTTAGAAAGGGGGATAGAATTATAGCTCTCAAGATAGTAGTGGCGAAAGAAGTTGTGAACGTAATTAGCATATATGCACCTCAAGTAGGATTAGATGAAGAAACTAAATCAAGATTTTGGAGCGATTTAGATGAGGTATTACAAAACATTCCGCCAAATGAAATGATTTTAATAGGAGGCGATCTAAATGGACATGTCGGAGCGAAAAATGAAGAATATGAGAGAGTACATGGGGGTTATGGGTTTGGAACAAGAAATGAAGAAGGAAAAACTATATTGGATTTTGCGATAGCATATGACCTTATACTAGCTAATACATTTTTTAAGAAAAAAGAAGAACACTTGATCACATTCAAAAGTGGGAATAATAAATCACAAATTGATTATTTTATGGTTAGGAAGAGAGATAGGAAGATTTGTAAAGATTGTAAGGTTATCCCTGGAGAAAGCTTAACTACCCAACATAGATTAGTAGTGTTAGATATACGCCTTAGTTATAATATCAATAGAGGAAAAATATACACGACTCCTAGAATTAAGTGGTGGAAGTTAAAGGATGGGAAGCAAAACATATTGAAGGAGAAGGTAGGAATACAAGCATTAGATGAAATATATAGCGACTCTAATACGACATGGGATAAGATGGTATCAAAGTTGAAAATAGTAGCTAAGGATGTACTCGGTGAGTCAAAGGGGCATGCACCACCAAGGAAGGAATCTTGGTGGTGGAATGAGAAAGTACAAGAGAAAGTGAAAGAAAAACGAATAGCTTATAAGGAATTATATATTTGTAAGAACGAGGAAAACTTAAAAAAATATACAATAGCCAAGAAAGAGGCTAAGAAAGCAGTGAATGAAGTAAAAAATAAAACTTTTGAACGATTATATCAAAATTTAGATACAAAAGAAGGGGAAAGAGACATTTATAAAATAGCTAAAGCAAGAGAAAGGAAAACAAGAGACCTTAGTCAAATAAGATGTATTAAAGATGAATGCGATAGAGTACTAGTAAATGATAGCGAAATAAAAGAGCGGTGGAAGATTTACTTTCATCAACTTTTTAATGAAAGTTTAGGGGACCAACTTGACTTAGGCAATTTAAGTATTTCAAATGAGTATAGAAATTTTAATTTTCATCGGAGAATTCAAACTTCAGAAGTAGAACAAGCTTTGAAAGGGATGCAAAATGGAAAGGCCGTGGGACCGGATGATATCCCAATAGAGGTATGGAAATGTTTAGGGAAAAAAGGTATTGAATGGCTTACAAAATTATTTAATTTAATATTGAAAACAAAAAAAATGCCTAATCAATGGAGGGTAAGTAGTCTAGTTCCCTTATATAAGAACAAAGGAGACATACAAAATTGTGCAAACTATAGGGGTATTAAATTAATGAGTCATACCATGAAACTTTGGGAAAGAGTAATAGAAAAAAGATTGAGGAAGGAGACCACGGTAACCGAAAATCAATTTGGGTTCATGCCTGGAAGGTCGACAATAGAAGCTATACATCTTCTTAGGCAATTAATTGAAAAATATCGGGAGCAAAAGAAAGATCTACACATGGTATTTATTGATTTAGAAAAAGCTTATGATAGGGTACCAAGAGAAATTATATGGAGAATTCTAGAAAAGAGAGGCGTTAGCGTAACATATATTGACCTAATTAAAGATATGTATGAAGATGTAACGACTAGAGTGAAGACTTCAGGTGGATTGACTGAAGCATTTCCAATAAGGATAGGGTTACATCAAGGATCAGCTTTAAGTCCCTATCTTTTTACACTAATCATGGATGAACTCACTAGGCACATTCAAGATACAGTGCCATGGTGCATGTTGTTTGCAGATGATATTGTTTTGATAGATGAGACACGTGAAGGAGTAAATGCTAAACTAGAATCTTGGCGGGAAACTCTAGAAATGAAAGGTTTTAGGCTTAGTAGAGTAAAGACTGAATATATGGAATTTAAGTTTAGCAATGCTAGACGTAGTGAAACAATTGTTAAGATAGGAGATGATGAGTTGTCTAAAATCGAGAACTTTAAGTATTTAGGATCGTTCTTGCAAAGTGATGGAGGAATTGAGAGAGATGTCTTACATAGAATACAAGCAGGATGGTTGAAATGGAGATTAGCATCGGGTGTCTTATGTGATCGTAAAGTACCTCTAAAACTTAAAGGGAAGTTCTACAAAACGGCAGTTAGACCTGCTATGTTATATGGTGCTGAATGTTGGGCTATGACTCGAGCACATGAGCAAAAGATGAAAGTTGCAGAGATGAGGATGTTAAGGTGGATGTGTGGACATACGAGGATGGATAGAATAAGGAATGAGAGTATTAGAGAGAAAGTCGGAGTTGCATCTATTGAAGAAAAACTTCGGGAGACACGTTTGAGATGGTACGGACATGTACTTAGAAGACCAATAAATGCCCCTGTTAGACGATGTGAAACTATGATAAATACGCACATTAAAAGAGGGAGAGGAAGACCAAAAAAGACTTGGTTGGCAACAATAAAACAAGATAAATTTTATTTAAATCTAGATGATGATATAGTAGGGGATAGAACTCAATGGCGTAAAAGGATCCATATAGCCGACCCCACCTAGTGGGATAAGGCTTTGTTGTTGTTGTTGTTGTTGTATCTTTAGACTTAGAATTTATTTTCAAAAACCCCATGAACTTTTGAAAAATCTAGGGGGAGATTCCTTCCAGGGGAAGGAAACCAAAAACTTATTTTGTTTTGATTAACTTAACTTTTTGAACCAGGGTTGCCATAAATCAAAAAGGGGGAGATTGTTGGTGCAGAAAGCACCCAAGTCGAACCTGTGTTTTGATAATGGCAAAAGGGTTCAAAAGTTAAGGTATAATGTTTATCTAACATGTTACTCAAGTGCAGGAAAAGCCCTAGCGAAGGACTGCTAGGCACCTGGCGAAGGAATGCCAGGATACAAAGCCCTAGCGAAGAACTGCTAGGCACCTGGCAAAGGAATGCCAGGATACAAAGCCCTAGCGAAGGACTGCTAGGCACCTGGCGAAGGAATGCCAGGATACAAAGCCCTAGCGAAGGACTGCTAGGCACCAGCCGAAGGACAGCTTGGTACTGAAGACCTGGCGAAGGACAGCTAGGCACCTGGCGAAGGACTGCTGGGCAAAAGTCCAACCGGAGGAGCCGGTTGGCATCAGGTAAGTTCTCCCGAGAGGAGTAGGTGAGGACGCGTTCCCCGTTGAGGGAACAGTAGGCGTCGGTTCGACCTAGGGTTCCATTTGGGAGACCCAAAGTCAGAACCAAGATAGCTAAGGCTGTATAAAGCTAACATATTATTGTTTTATGTTGTTTTAGTACTAACCCTGGATGCAGGACCGAAGGAACGAGTGCCTGCAGCTCAGAGAGCCTCAAAGGAGTGAGGCAGCAGCTGAGTAGGGCGCCCGGAGTGTCCCGGGCGCCCCCAAGGTGAATACAAAACAGATGAAGCAAAAGAAGTGCTTCGGCAGCTCATAGGCGGGGCGCCCCCATGCTCCCGGGCGCCCCCCATGTTCCCGGGCGCCCCCAGATCAAGCTAACGAAGCGGAAGCCAGCGAAGCCAACGGATAAGAGTCAACCCGGTCAACCCGAGCGCCCCCAGCGTCCCGGGCGCCCCCGTCAAGGTTTGATCCCGAGTTTGAAGGGTCAGAGCTGACCGAGAGGAACTTGGATCAGTTGACACGTGAGGGGGCGCCCCCGACGTTCTGGGCGCCCTCAGGGGCTATAAAAGGCCCTCGACCCCAAGGCTCTGAACAATCAAGTTTTCCAACGCATTCACGCTCTTCTACTCTTGCGCTATGCTTCGAAAACCTCCCGACTCGAGATACAAGCGCCGACGACGTCCCCCTGCTCCAAAAATATAATCTACACCGGACGTCGGTAATGAAGAGCTACTTTTAGTTTACTGTACTAATTTTTGTAATACATTTTGTAAACTGGTTTTGCGCACATATAGAATTGCCCGCAGTAAACGGTCAACGAACGTGGGCCTTGGAGTAGGAGCCGACCGCGACTCCGAACCAAGTAAAAAACCTTGTGTTCGCGTTTTGTGTTTATTACTTCCGCTGCCTAATTTCTCTAACTGTAAATCCGAACGTTTTACAATATTCACCCCCCTTTATCATTTCTCTCGATCCAACAGACTGTGTCGTTGAGGAACCTGGGGATCCTGCAAGAGTAACACAAGCGTTAGGGGACACACCGGCAAGGGTCCGGCGGAGTCCACTCTGACGCTCAAGTTTGTAGGGTGTCCGAATGGTGGTGAGAAAGAAAGACAAAAATGTAGAGATGATAGGTCGTAACCCCCCTTACCGGAGGGGTTGAAATACCTTTTATATCCGTGTTGGCAGACTGGTCGTATCCCCCTTTATCGGTGCCACGACTCCGATACTTGAGCCATGCCCCTGCTTTCGGTGATGAAGGGATATCCCTTGAAATCGACGGCGCCGTTAACCTTATTTCCCTCGTTGGGCCAATTTTATAGGGGGAGTGCGTGGATTTTTTCTAATCGGTATTTGAGGTCGGCTGTTGCGAGGACTCCTCCTCCCGAGGGGGGCTCGGGAGTCTCTGGATGTGATATCTCCCGAGGTAGCCTTCCCGAGCGCACCCCTAAGAGGGGGTCCCGGGGCTCGAGACAGGAGATCAGGTCGCATCCTTAGCTTCTTCATCCCCGTGTCTTGCCTAGACTACCCAGCCCCATCAATAGGTTTTCCCATTGCTAGACTTCCCAAATCCTAATCCCTCTTTCCTAAAGCTTGCTGTTTGGCTCCCAATGATCATATCTAAAGTTTTAGAGCCAACTTTAAACTTTCTAAGTGTTTGGGTAAGACTATCTACCTTTTCCCTTAAATCCTTATTTTCTTCTTCTAAACATGGGCCATTTGAGATAGAAGAAGAAACATGCTCATTATCCTTAATTTCCATGGATGCTAATCTATCCTTTAGCATGCAATTTTCCCTTTTTAAACACTTAATTTTTTTTTAGCATTAACCAAATCTTCACTAGTGCTAGAGATTATCTTTACAAGAGTAGAAGTGAGTAAGTTGTATACCTCACTTACCGAGAAGTCCGATTCCGAAGTGGAGCCTCCCCCTTCACTTGAGCTCCCTTCATCTTCAAATTCGAATGCCGTGGATACAATGTCATCAATTCCCATTAGTGCAAAATGGGAAACAAAATGCTCCTCCTCTTCCGATGAAGATGGATCATCCCATGTAGCCTTCAAGTTTTGCACCTTCTTATCCTTCTCTTTTGATTTCTTCTTTTCTTCTTTCTTCTTTTCTTCCTTCTTTTTCAGGAGAGGACACTCATCTCTCATGTGTCCTTCTCCTTGGCAGTTGTAGCAAACAATCTTTCTTGATTTAGTTTTACTCCTTGATTCTTTCCTACCATGAGACTTGTTAGTGGAAAATTGTTTAAATGCTTTTCTTACCTTTCTTACCATGTAGGCTTCCGCATCACTACCCATGGAAGCACTCGAATCCTCTGAATCGGATGATGAAACCTCCTTCTTCTTACATTTTCCCTTGTTTGCCACAAGGGCTATACTCTTTGGCTTGTAGTAGACTTCTTCGATCGTTCCTCCAACTCGAGTCTCATGAAGCTCCATGGTTGAGAAAAATTCCTCTAGAGACGTTTTCTCTAGATCCTTGGAAATGTAGTACGAGTCCACCATTGAGCTCCAAGTTGATGTTCTTGGGAAGACATTGAGGGCTTTCATCACAATATCTCGGTTGGATAGTTGTTCCCCTACACTTGTTAGCCCATTAAGTATTTCCTTAAATCTAGTATGTAAACTTGTTACCTTCTCCCCTTTGTCAAGCTTGATATTATTGAGTTGGGGCCGAAGAAGATCTCTTTTCACCATTTTCGCCTCCGAAGTGCCTTCATGAAGTTCTTGTTAGATCTTTCTGGATGCTAGATGGGGGTGAATAACACTTTTGAATCGTTCTTCCTACACGGTTAGTTGCGCAAGCAAAAATCTAAAGTAAAACTAAAACTAACTATGAAGAACACTTACGATTTACGTGGTTCGGAGATAAACTCCTACTCCACGGCTGCTCGTAAGGTGGGTGATCCCTAATCCGTCGGTGGATGATTCCCCGGAGCACTTCCGGCTAGATCGCGTTGCTCCTTGTAGGTGGAGAAATCTTTCCACAAACACTGGACACTACCTGAGATCACAAGCCTACTAACTAGCTTTGACCAAGCAAGTTTCGCCAAGAGTTCTCAGCCCAAACCGAGTTCTCTTAAATAGAACTCAACCTGAAACCCGCGCCACCAGTCGACTGCCAATTTACCAGTCGACTGACCTAGCCTTAATTGCTAGCCAACGGCTAGTTTTTGAGGTTACCAGTCGACTGCCAAATGGCCAGTCAACTGGTCCAGGCCTGAAAACTCTCTGTGAGTTTTATCAATCAACTGCCTCCTAGGCAGTCGACTGGTCTACTCACACACCTAAGGTTACCCTTCCCAAGTAAATTTCACTCCGCACTTGAACCCTAGGATTTCCCGAGTACAATCACACAACACTCGTACCCTCACGACTTAGCTGACCCCTCACCGGCAGTCTTGACTATTGCCTTCGCGCCCTCTTCATCTTCGACTCCCATCCCTCGGATGCACGCAAGCCTCCAGCTTGCCTCCATGCCATCCTTCACGCATGCCTCGAAGTCCACGCCCATCAGCTCATCGTCTCTGCCATCCATAGCCCCTCAGGTGCGCACACAAGCCTCCAGCTAGTCTCCATGCCACCCTTCACCGTATCGAGGCCGTCCAGCTGAATCAATATGTGTAACCTGTACAACTTGCACACTCACATACATATATCAAATACACAAGGGTAATCCTAACTTAAACCCTTTACCTAAACATCAAAACACATAGTCACTCCGGACCACAGATTGCCTCAGCAATCTATCCTTTTTAATGTTTGGCAATTCGTTTAAGTTAGGAAAAATAAATAGTAATAAGTAGCAAAAACAATGCTAAACAAACAATTGCACCACCAATGCATATGCAATGCAAACAAGGATCCTATCCCAAGGCATCCCACACACCTAACCTCCCAAGTTAGGAATTTTCCATACTTAACCCTCCAAGTTAGGACTTTTCAAACCTAACCCTTCAAGTTAGGATTTTCCTAAAACGGGCTTTTTAAAGCTTCTCCGAAGCTCCCCCTACACTGGACTTACAAAGGTTTTTTAAGAACCTCTTCAAGGTTCCCCTTACGCCAAGAATGCAGCAATCATGCTCCCCCTTAATCTCAGCTCCCCCTAAACCTAGGGTTTCCCGCAAAGGCGTGTTTGGTTTCCCACTTAAACCCAACACTTCTCCCCCTTTGTCATACATCAAAAAGACCCCAATACTATCCCAATTATCGGTTCTTTTAATCCCCAATGATCCTAAACACAGTGTACTAGACCCCCATACACTTGTTTTTCATCATTTGGACACAAACCAGCTGTTGGATACCCAATCCAGCCCTGGCCAGTCGACTGCCACCCATGGCAGTCGACTGATACTCTGATAATTAGTCTTTCTGGCCAATTTCAGAATTGCGTCAGAAATTCTATAAATCTCCAAAAAAATCCCAAATTTTGTGGAGAACATTGTGGTATCTATACATACTTGGGAAAAATACATCCAACCATGTATCTATCACCATTCCCAAGTTTGACACAAAACCCAAAAATTTCCTATGAAAATTAAGGCAAACTAGACAACCTCCCCCTTAACCTATGACTTCTCCCAATTTTCATTTATCCAAGGTTAAGTTCTACCCAACTTAACACCCTAACACCAAGTCAAGTTCTTCCTCAACTTAACTTCATAACACCAAGTTCTTCCCCCTTTGACACTATCAAAGGATTGCCCCAAGCAACCTTACCCCTAGTGCCAAAAGGAACTCAACAAAACCCGAAAAACTCTAAAGGTTTGCAAACACATTCGCTAGGATATACCCTATCCTAGAAAAATATGATTTCATTAAGATTATCAAATGTGCTTAACTTTGGTACAATTTTCTAATTTCCTTAAGGATGGACACTTTGTATCAATTTTGATCTTAATTCATGATTCCTTGTGTTTGCCAATTCTAACCATTATCAATTTACACAAGGAATTGTCCTCAATTCTTTTCTTTTCCATATGTGTCCATAATATGATGAAATTCTCCTTCTTCTTATCTCTTAACCTTAGATGAATCATCACTTATCAATCTTCCTTGAATTTCAAGATATTAAATCATGGAATAACATTTTATTCAAGGAATATGAAATTATAATCAAGACTCTTAACCCAAAGTCATATCCTATAATCCATATTTACACTTTCTTATTGTCCAAAATTCCCTTTTTGCAAACTCCTACAGATCAGTCGACTCCCCCCATGGCAGTCGACTGCCAAAATGAACAGAGATTTTCTGGGCTGAAATTTTTCTTGTGCTAGTCGATTGCCAAAATGTCAGTCGACTGGTATCTGAATTTCATGTTTTCAGCCTAATTTCAAAAATGCCTAAATAATTCTATAAATCTCCAAAAAATCTAAAATTTTGTGGGGAGATTTGTGAAACCTATATCTACTTGAAAAAAATATGTTTCCAAACAAATGTACTCCAAATCCCAAGATTGGCACGAAACTCAACTTCTCCTAAAGTGTATCATTTAAAACTTCTCCAAAAAGTTCTAATTTTGACTTCTCTTCTATGTTTCTTTTTCCCTTGATCATAGTTCATTTCTACCATTGAATTATATGGTATTCAGACATTAAAACCTAATTTGATCCAATATACCCATATTTTCACCTTTTTCTCCCTAAAGCTCCTTTTAATGTGCCAATTCTCTATGATTAAGACTTACCCAAGTCTTCCAACCCTTTTTGGCACATTTCACCTAATTTCCTAGGAGAAAAACTCTTGAGATTCATTTACCATGGACCCCAAAGGCTCCTAGAGCTCCCACTTGAGCTCTGAGCCCTAGACACCTCCCTAGGTGACTCAACCCACACTAGACCACACCGGTGAGCCCGCGGTGATTCTTGGCCTACAAACCTAACCTTCTTAACCTTGGACACCTTGTCCTTGGTTAAGTCATCCATTTTACCTTTTGCTGGCATCCCCTTGCCATCCTTAGACTTGTCCTTCTTGCCATAATTGTATACTTCCCTAGCATACTTCTTTCCATTGGCCTTGGAGGTCTTAGACCGGTATCGTAAATCCGATCTATCAAAGTTGGGTTTTAAGCTACCCAATACTATGTCTAAGCCCTTTGATCCAACCTTGAATCTTTCTAGGGCCTTTTCTAATGTATCAAGCCTTATCCTCAAGGCTTGATTTTTCCTTTCCAAGTTTCTAACCTTAGTGTTCATATGTCCACTTTGGACATTCCTAGGTCTATCCATTTTTCTAGGCATATTTCTCCCCTTCTTGGGGTTAATGTCTTGATCCTTAGATACAAAAGTCTTAGGTCTATCATGATGCATGCTTTTCCTAGAGTTATGATCTACCTTGTTACTCCTATTCCTATCATTATATTTAAATCCAAAATTATGCACCATCAAACATTTTTCATTAATTCTAGCATGCATAGATGAACAATTTATACTATTTTTAGCATGCATGGAGGAATTCAAAATTGAATTGCATTTTAATTTAAGGTTAGGGATTACCTCCCTTACCCTGTAGGTCCTCCTTATTGTGAGCTTCTTTTCTTTCTTTCTTCTTTCTCCCACCTTCTCAAGTGGTCCATTTTCTTGAGCTCTCCACTCTTTGGGCACTTTGTGTGGTAGTGGCCTAGCTCACCATACGTGAAGCATCTAATTCTCTTCCTTTTCTCTTGGGCTTCTCCAATCCTACACTTCATGTTAGATTTAATCGGAATTGAAATGAGTGTAGAGTGTACCTTCTTTTTATTACCATTTGGACACTTATCTTTGTAGTTCCCTTTTCGTTGCACCCAAAGTATGTGATGTGATCTTTGGTTCTTGCTTTGGTGGAGGTAGAGACTAGGTTGACTTCTTCTTCATCCTTGGATGAAATGGATGCTTTTCCACTCAATTCCTCCACTTCACTTGAAGATGTTGATACTTCTCCTTCTTTTTCCCTCTCTTGGACCATTGACTCCATTTCTTTTGCTTCTTCCACTATTTCGGCTTGTGTAGATTTCTCATGATATTCTTCTACCTTTTTCCACAACTCACACGCATCTTTGTATTCACCTACATAACTCAAAATATTATTAGGCAAAATATTTATCAAAATGCTAATTACCTTCTCATTAGCTTTTGATTGTGCTTGTTGTTCTTGATTCCAATATCTAGGCCTAAGCATCTTCCCGTGCTTATCCTTTGGAATCTCGAATAGCTCTTCTAGCGCAATGCTACATGCCCACTCCATTTCGAACCAAGTCTCGATCCTCGCCTTCCAAAAATCGATGTCTTCATGATCGTAGTGCGATGGAGTATAGATGTCTTCCCCAAGTTTGTCTTCCATGGTTCTTCCTCTAGCTTTCATTGCTCCTTTGGCGGTTAGACCAATCAAGAGCGGTCCTTCGCTCTGATACCAATTGTTAGATCGTTCCGGATGCTAGAGAGGGGGCGAATAGCACTTTTGAATCGTTCTTCCTACACGGTTAGTTGCGCAAACGGAAATCTAAACTAAAACTAAAACTAACTATGAAGAATACTTACGATTTACGTGGTTCGGAGATAAACTCCTACTCCACGACTGCCCGTAAGGTGGGCGATCCCTAATCCGTCGGTGGATGATTCCCCGGAGCACCTTCGGCTAGATCGCGTAGCTCCTTGTAGGTGGAGAAACCTTTCCACAAACACTGGACACTACCTGAGATCACAAGGCTACTAACTAGCTTTGACCAAGCAAGTTTCGCCAAGAGTTCTCAGCCCAAACCGAGTTTTCTTAAATAGAACTCAACCTGAAACCCGCGCCACCAGTCGACTGCCAATTTATCAGTCGACTGGCCTAGCCTTAATTGCTAGCCAACGGCTAACCCAACGGCTAGTTTTCGAGGTACCAGTCGACTGCCAAATGACCAGTCGACTGGTCCAGGCCTGATAACTCTCTGTGAGTTTTATCAGTCGACTGCCTCCCAGGCAGTCGACTAGTCTACTCACACATCTAAGGTTACCCTTCCCGTCTCCCGAGTACATTTCACTCCCACTCGAACCCTAGGATTTCCGAAGTACAATCATACAGCACTCGTACCCTCACGACTTAGCTGACCTCTCACCGGTAGTTTCGACTATTGCCTTCGCGCCCTCTTTTTCTTAGACTCTCGTCCCTCGGATGCACGCAAGCCTCCAACTTGCCTCCATGCCATCCTTCACGCATGCCTCGAAGTCCCGCCCATCAGCTCATCGTCTCTGCCATCCATAGTCCCTCAGGTAGGCACACAAGCCTCCAGCTTGTCTTCATGCCACCCTTCACCGTACCGAGACCATCCAGCTGAATCAATATGTGTAACCTGTACAACCTGCACACTCATATACACATATCAAATACACAAGGGTAATCCTAACATAAACCCTTTTCCCAAACATCAAAACATATGGTCACTTCGGACCACAGATTGCCTCAACAGTTCTACTAACTTGTCCCATAAATCCTTGGCACTTGAATAGTTTCCAATCCTTGTCACTTCTTGTTGAGGAAGCACACTAATAGATGATGCAATGCTTTTGAGTTTGCTAAGTGATCATCTTTTTGCTTCTTGCTCCACCTTACCTTCCCAAGAAGCTTGTTCTCTTGAATTTTGGCGGTTGAATGTGCGAGCCGGCCATTTCAATGATTTGCTCTTCTTGGCGGTTAGTTCATTGAAGGCGTCCTTGGCTCTGATACCACTTGTTAGGATCAATGGCTTGGCTGGAGGGGGGTGAATAGCTCTTTTCGGTTTTTCTCTACAAGATGGTTAGAAAAACACACTATATAATAGAAAATGTAAGATCCAATGCTAACTCACAGATTTTACTTGGTATCCACCCCGAAAGGTAACTAATCCAAGGATCCACACGATTGCACACTCTCCACTATGAAAACCTCCATCAAGGTGGAGAAAACTTTCACAAGATCGTCTTCTTACTCTTTACAAGATGCAAAGAAAGCTAGAGGAAGAACTGAGCAATATGGGCACTAGCAGCACTTTGGTACAGTGAAAAACCATACCAAACTCGTGCCCAAAAGTCCCCTTTAAATAAGAGTAAAGAACAGCTTCGCAAGTTATCTAACCCGCACCAGTCGACTGCCCCTTTGGCAGTCGACTGGTCTAGCTTTAAATGCTAGCCAACGGCTAGTTTTTCGGGGTGGGCAGTCGACTGTCCCTACGACAGTCGACTGGTCGAAGGCTGAAAACCTTCTGTGAGTTTTGGCAGTCGATTGGCTTCCTACCAGGCGACTGTTCAGCCTCTCCACTCACTTACATTCACTCCGAACACTCTTCTTCATGTATACCTTCAGGTGCACTCCCTTGGCTCGCCCCTTGAAGCAATCTTCCTCTGGCTATCGTCCCTCGAATGCACACACAAGCCTTCCCTTGGCTTGCCTCCATGCCACCCTTCACGTGTGCCCTTGAAGTCCACTTCCTGGATTGCCCTTAGAGTCTTCCTCCATCGGCTCTTGTTCCTCGGATATGTTCTCCATGTGTGATTCTCCAAGTCCTGTAAACTCAATCACACATATCAAATACAACATAACACCCTAACCTTAAACTTATTGGCACACACATCAAAAACCATAATCTTCTCGATCATTCTTAGGCCAATTGCCTCAACAAAAAAGATTCCAACAATTCCCCTCTTATTGGATCCTTTAACCTCTAATGATCATAAACACAGTATACTAACCCCCCATAAGATTACACTCTTGTTGTCCATCATTTGGATACTTTTCAACTGTTGAAAACCCAATTCAGCCTTTATCAGTCGACTGCCCCCTGGACCAGTTGACTGGCACTCTGAAAATTCACTTTTTAACATTTCTAACCCAAGTTCAGAAATGCACCAAAAATTTCACAAAACTTCAAAATTTCCCAAATTTTATGGAGAGGTTTGTGGTACCCGTGTCTACTTGGGAAAAATACATTCACACATGTATCTATCACCAATCCCAAGATTGACACAAAACTCAAAACTAGCTACATGGTTCAATTGAACCTTGACCTAAAGTCCTAGTTTTGACCTCCTCTTGATGTCTCTGCCCATAGCAACCCACAATGCATCCCCAGCATTGATTTATATGGTATTTATACATCCAAAACTAACTTCCATGCTATATGACCCCAATGTCATATTTTCATGCATGAAACTCAACTCCAATGTGTCAAATCCCTAGGATTGAGACTCAAATCCGTCTCTACATCCTTTGGCACACACCATGACCCATCTAGACTTTCGAGAGAAATCCTCCAAGGATCCATAGACCATGGGTCCCACCTTGGCTCCTAGAGCTCCCCCTTGAGCTCTTAACCTTAGTCACCTCCCTAGGTGACTCAACCAACGCTAGACCACACCGGTATACCTCCGGTGACTCTTGGTCTACAACTCTAACCTTCTTAACCTTGGACCCCTTTTCCTTAGTTAAGACTTTCTTCTTGCTTTTAAATGACATCCCCTTGCCATTTTTGGACTTCCCCTCCTTGCCATAGTTATATGCTACACTAGCATATTTCTTTCCATTGGCATTGGAGACCTTAGACCGGTATCCTAAACTCGATCTATCATTGTTGGGTTCCTGACCTCCCAACACCATACCCACACCCTTAGATCCAATAGTGAATCTATCTAGGGGTTTCTCTAATTTTTCAAGCTTTGCCCTTAAAGCTTGATTTTCCCTCTCTAGGTTCTCAACCCTAAAATCAACATGACCACTTTGAACATTTTTAGACCTACCCATTCTAGGCATATGCCTCTCCTTCTTGGGATTAATACCTTGATCCTTAGGTCTAAAGGTTCTAGGTTTATCATGATGCATGAATTCCCTAGGATTTTGATATGCAACATTAACCTCATTTTTATCATGATATCTAAAACCAAAACTATGCATGGGTAAATAATTTTCATTACTTATATCATGCATGGAGGAGTTTAAATTTCAATTGCATTTAAACTTAAAGTTAGGGATTACCTCTCTTACCCTTGTAGCTCCCCCTTGATGTGAGCTTCTCTTCTCCTCCTTCTTCCCTCATTTCCTCAAATGCTCTAATTTCTTGAATTCTCCTTTCTTTGAGCATTTGGTGTGGTAGTGCCCTAGCTCACCACACATGAAGCATCTTATGTGCTTCTTCTCCTTCTTTTCCCTACAACCCATGTTAGAATTTAAAGAAATTGACTTGGGTTTAGGATTTACCTCATTTTTCTTACCCAATGGACACTGTCCTTGTAGTGTCCTTTCTCATTGCACCCAAAGCAAACAATTAGATCTTTTGACTTTGCCTTGGTGGAGATGGAGGCTTCTTCTTGCCCCGGTATTGAGGATGGTCTTTCCTCCCCCTCAATCCTTGAAGTGGAGACTTCTTCTTCTTCCGTTGATGAAGTGGATGACCTTTCACTTTCTTGTGCCACTTCACTTGTAGAGATGGGTAAATCTCTTTCTTCTTTCACCTCTTCGGATGTAGAGCTCTTTTCCTCATCCGATTGATCCTTCTCTTCTTACACCATTAAGCTTATCTCCTTGGGCTCTTTCACTAATTGAGCTTGTGTTGGATTTTCATGAAGTACTACCATCTTGCTCTATAATTCATGTACATTTTTGTATTCACCTACACCACTAATTACATCATTAGGCAAAATACCAAGTAATATTGAAATTACATTCTCGTTTGCCTTTGATTAGGCTTGTTGCTCCTTAGTCCAATATCTAGGTCAGAGTCTTTTCTCATGCTTATCTCTTGGAATTTCGAATGGCTCTTCTAGTACCATTATGCACTCTCAATCCATGTCAAACCAAGTCTTCATTCGTATCCTCCAATAGTCGAAATCTTCACGATCATAGGGAGGTGGAATGTTGATGTCATCATCCAATTTGTCTTCAATCGCCATTTTCTCTAGCTTGTTGCTCTCTCGGCAGTTAGTCCGTAGATGAGCGACCTTCGCTCTGATACCACTTGTTAGAACCATGACCGTCAAGCTAGAGGGGGTGAATAGCGATCTTTCGACTTTTTTACCTACAACGTTAGTGTGCGCAAGCGGAACTATAAACAATGTAAACAATCAAACGCTAACACCAAACGTTTACGTGGTTCGGAGATGAAGCTCCTACTCCACGGCTGTCCGTAAGGTGGGCGATCCCGATCCGTCGGTGGATGACTCCCCGGATGACCTCCGGCTAGCTCTTGTCGCTCCTTGTGGGTGGAGAAACCTCACCACAAACTCTCGACAATATCCTGATCACCACGACTATTAATGAGCTCTAACCAAGCTCATTTCGTCAAGAATTCTCAGCCAAAATCGAGCCCCATTAAATAGTGCTCTAGGCTGAGAAGATCGCTACCAGTCGACTGGTCCAAACCCAGTCGACTGATCCCACTTGGATTCGACCATTGCAACCCCAACGTTCGAGTTTCCAGCGCTACTAGTCAACTGGTCGACTGATCTTTCTGTGGACTTTATCAGTCGACTGGTTCCAGGCCAGTCGACTGGTCCACCACCACACCTAAGGTTTCCCTTCCCGAGTACATTTCTCTCAGCACTCAAACCCTAGGATTTCTCGAGTACATTTCCCTCAGCACTCGATCCCTCACGACTCAGCTGACTCTTTACCAGCAGCCTCGACTATTGCCTTCAAGCCCTCTTCGACTTTGGCCCTCGTCCCTCAGATGCGCACACAAGCCCTCGACTTGCCTCCATGCCATCGTTCACATATGCCTCGAAGTCCGCTTCCCTCAGCTCATCGTCCCTGCTATATCCATGGTCCTTCGAACGCGCACACAGGCCCACGACTTGCCTCCATGTCGTCCTTCACCGTACCCGAAGCTGTCCAGCTAAGTCCATGTGTATCCTGCCAACCTGCACACTCAAATACACATCAAATACAAGGCTAAACCTAACTTAAACTCTTTGCCTAAACATCAAAACACATGGTCACTCCGGACCATAGATTGTCCCAACAATTATGAGTTGAACCGAACCAAATTGAAATCAAACCAAATTAAACCGGAATCAAATCAAATCTAACTGAAAAATACGGTTATTTTGGTCAAAACTGAATAAATTGATGTTTTCTTGGTTCGGTTGGTTCGGTTTCTTGAAAAGCTCCGTTTAGTTCGGTTGGTCCGAAAAAAGTTCGGTCGATTCAGTTTTGAGTTTAATCGGTTCAGTCGGTTCGATTTGAACCGATTGCACTACCCTAATTCTAGCTCTTGGATGCCCTTAATTTAGCCTTTATGTGGTTTAACCCTCCATTTTCAAGGGTTTAACAATCTTACCCCCTAAATCTCTACCATAAGATTGTTCTTAGAAAATTTTTCTAAAAATTTTTTATACGTTAACCTAAATTGTTGTATTTAACAAGAAATTTGTATGATGATATTATTTTCGAAAATACCCATGACTCAAATTAATCTAAAAATTTTAAAAATAATAAAAATTCAAATTTAAATATATCAAAAAATTTAAATATTAATAAAAGTTCAAATTTAAATAAATTCTAAAATTCTAATATAAATATAAGTTCAAATTTAATAAATTTAAAATTTTAAATATTAAAAATTTAGAAATTATTAAAAATCAACTAAAGAAAATGACCAACTCAACGTGGATGAAATTGATAATATAATTGATAGAATATTTAACTCGACAGATTAAAAAATTTTTAAATTTATGAAAAATTCAAAACTAAGTAATTAAAGTAATTTGAATTCAATATATATATATATATATATATAAGAAAAGTATTTTAAAAATAGTAACGATAGGGGTCTCTATGCAAAAATATTATATAAAGACAGTGGAAAATAAGATCCTTTAAGTGATCCATACGAAAAACTCGTAGAACATGGATGCTCATAATATGGTTGAGCATCTTAAAAAACTATATCAAGGGCAAGCAAGATACGAGTGGTTTGAGGTGTCTAAGACCCTATTTGCATATTTGCATGCAAGATACAAGAAAAAACTCTTGTAGGATCTCACGTACATAAAATGATTGGGTATATTAAGAACCTTGAAAGACTAGGATTTTCAATTGGTCAAGAATTAGCCACTGATCTTATTCTGTAATTGTTGTCAGAATGGTACAGTTAATTTGACATGAACTATAAAATGAATGACATTGACATGTCATTGCTTGAGATGCTCAATATGTTAAAAACTACTGAGCTCAATCTCAAAAAGACTAATCCTAGTACCGTACTGATAGTACAAATGGGCAAAGGCAAATGGAAGTCCAAAAGTAAGGGTAAGCCCCAAGCTAAAGGTAAGGTCAAGAGTACTACACTGAAACCCAAGGGTGGAGTGCCTAAGGAAGGGACTTGCTTCCACTGTGGTGAGATCGGACATTGGAAGAGAAAATGTAAACTCTACCTGGAGGAAGTTAAGAAGAAAAGAAATGAGACTTCTGCCTCAGGTATATATGTTATAAAAATCCATCTATCTATTTCTTTTTCATAAATATTAGATACCGGTTGCGTATCTCATATTTGTACTAATATGATGGGCCTAAGAAGGACTAAAGCATTAACAAAGAGCGAAGTGGACCTATGAGTAAGCAATGGCGCACAAGTTGCTGCTATAGTGTAGGAACATATTCCTTATATTTGCCCACTAGCTTATATTAAAATTTAAGGAGTGTTATTTTGTACATGCTTTGACTAAGAATATTGTATCTATTTCTTGTTTGGATAAGAAAGGTTTTTTTATTTATAATAAAGGATAAATATTGTTCTATAATTTTAAATGATATGTTCTATTGTAGTGCACCGCTAATGAATAGACTCTATGTTCTAGACTTCGAAAACCCTATAACATAAATATCAAGCGGTTCAAACCTAATGATTTGAACCAAACATATCTCTGGCATTGTTGCTTGGGTCACATTAATAAGAGTTGCATATCACTCCACCTAGAACTCCATAATGGAATGGTATATCCGAGAGGAGAAATCATACTTTATTAGATATGGTATGATCGATGATGAGTCGCACAGATTTTCTTACTTCCTTCTGTGGATTTACTTTAGAGACGACTATTTTCACATTTAACTGAATTCCATCTAATGTTGTCATAAAGACATCATATACAATATTAACTGGGAAGAGTCCCAAAATGTCTTTTTATAAATATTTGGGGTTGTGAGACTTATATTTTGTAAGTACCCTAGATTAGTTTTGATGTGGTCAACCGAGTCAAGCTAGGTCCAGGTGTTTTTAATCCCTCTGTCTAAGTGTGTAGGAACTTAGGAGCACAGGAAATCAAGCAGAAGACACAGCGATCGAGAAGGATGACACGGGAAGGGAGCCGATGGGCTCGGTGCATCCGAGGGACGCGGAGCTCTACGGAAGAGTATGCCGGTAGAGCGAAAAGGACGCACGGAGCGTCCGAGGGATGAGAAGCTAGGAGGAAGGTGTTGGATCGGAGTAAATCGATAGAGGGGGTGAATTTCGGGCAAATAAGAGAAATTACGCAGTAGAGAAAGTAAAACACAATCGCTAACACGGTTTGTTTTACTTGGTTCGGAGTCGCGATCGGCTCCTACTCCAAGGCCCATGGTTCTTGACCGTTTACGATGGGCAATTCTATATTCGAAGAATGTTTACAATTTGGAGTACAGATATAGAACTGAAAAAAGAAGTTGCAACACTTAAGAAATTTAAACTTTTACCGACGACCGGAGTGCATGGAATTTCGGAGCAGTGGGTCGTCGTTGGCACTTGAATCGCGAGTTCGGAGCTTGTCGGAGCGTAGCGCTTGAGCGAAAGTGTTGAGAGTGAGATTTGCGAGTTGTGTAGAAGCCTTAGGGGTGAACCCCCTTATATAGCAATCATTGGGGCGCCTGTGTTGAAGGGAGCGCCTAACACGTGGCCTATCCTGCGAGAATTCCAATCCACAGACTCGGCCAGCGCTTATCCCTTCAATTGGGGTGCCTGAGCTGACTGGGGCGCCTGTGTTAACACAGGCACCTAGCTTGACTTGGTCCAAAGGCTTTCGTGGCAGTTTGCTTTGATGGCTTGGTTTGGCCTTGCATTGGGACACCTACATCAACACAGGCGCCTAGCCCAGTGAGGCGCCTCCTTCCATTGAGGCTCCTGAGCTACAGAAACACCGTCCCTTTGTTTCCTGCAACCAGGGTTAGTTCCAAGACACAAGAAGCATTACAAAATAATAAGTTTAGATCATTATTTACAGCCTTAGCTATCTTGGTTCTGACTTTGGGTCTCCCAAATGGAACCCTAGGTCGAACCGACGCCTAATGTTCCCTCCTACGGGGAACGCGTCCTCACCTACTTCTCTCGGGAGAATTTATCTTTTTGCTAACCGGTTCCTTGGGTTGGACTTTTGCCCAGCTTCACTCACCAGGTCTTCATGCCCAATCCTCGACCAGGTCTTCGTGCCCAGCTTCACTCACCAGGTCTTCGTGCCCAGCTTCACTCACCAGGTCTTCGGTGCCCAGTCCCCGACCAGGTCTTAGTGCTCAACCTTACGTCAGGACTTAGTTGTCTAGCCGTGGCCAGGACTTAGTGCCCAATTCAAAAAACCAGGACTTAGTGCCTAGTGTATCTAGGACTTTACCTGCACACTTAATAACTTGTTAGATCACAACAATGCGTTAACTTTTGAACCCTTTGCCATCATCAAAACATAGGTTTGACTTTGGTGCTTCCGGCACCAACAATCTCCCCCGTTTTGATTTATGGCAACACGGTTCAAAATGTTAAGTTTAAAAAGCATATTATGGCATTCTAACAAATAAAAGGAATCCATTTATCTCCCCCTGAATTACACATTCTTCCCCTGAAATTTTCAATGTCATGCGGGATTTGTAAACTTTTTAAGTGCTAAGTGTTTTTCAAAATTTAGCAAAAAGCTTTAAGTTTTTGACTAAAGGTTTTTAAAAAAAAACTTAAGTTTTTGACTAACGGTCTTTTTTAAAAAAGCTTTAAGTTTTTGACTAATGGTTTTTAAAAAGCCTTTGAGTTTTTGACTAAGTGTTAGAGCATTTGTAATCAAGAATTTCTTAATACTTAGACAATTTTTGCAAACCTATTTTTGTTTCAATGTTTCAAAAACCTTTAAAAACTTTACTTAGGCAAGATAAATTTTGAAACCAGATTTCCCTTAAAAGGTTTCAATTTTGAGAACTTGGGAAAACATTTAATTACTACCAAAAAACTTTTTCATACTTAGACAAATTTGCTTGGAAAACATTTAGTGCATTTAAAACATTTTCACTTAAAAAGGTTTTAATTTTTTTTTCTTTTAAAAAAATTGTTTACTAAGAAAAATTTACTTAGCACTATTTGCCAAAATGTTTTGAGAGGAAAATCTAGCTCAGGCAAATTTCATTTGGTAAGAAAAAAATATTCTTAGGAATATTAAAAAAACTGCACTTAGAAATATTGAAAAGACTTGACTTTGAAAAAATTTAGAAACATTTTTAAGCACTTAGCAAATACTTAGAAAAATTTAAAAATCATTTTAAACACTTAGAACTTTTTCTTGACTTTTTGAAAAAGAGATTTAAAATTTTGAAATTTGAAAAAAAATTCTCCCTCCTTTTTCCTCTCTCCCCCTTTGCCATATATCAAAAAAAAAATTGATAACAATTATAGAAAGTAAATTAGAGCTAGTAACAAATTGTAATTCTGTATTGAACCAACTCTAATGAATTTAAGCAAAAACAAACCGGACCAAACCGAATTAAATCGTTCTTGTTCGGGTCCTGTCTAACTCAGTTAGCTACATATTAACTGTTATAAAACAGTAGCTTTCGCTAGAGTTAGTCAAGTTAAGTGATCTGATCAAGTTAGACTTTCTAAGCTTGACACTTAACCTGATTGCTGTTCAACTTGTATTTATTACCCCAATTACTGCAGATGCACTGACTTAAAGCATCTTGAATCAAGGCATAGACCTAACCATCTCAACCCAGTCTAGGTTATCAATCAAAAGTACCCTAAGGTGCTTGTGAGATGCTGGCTTCTAGATCTATAGGTGCATACAGTTCTAGGGTTAGGGCCTAAGCTAAGTCCATTTGTGAAAAAGTCCTAGTTTTGAAGGGAGTAAGTTTTAAAAAAACTAAGTTGGAAAATCAATTTAAATTTCAAAAACTTGATAAAAGAAATGATTTTTCAAAATGTTAATTTTCGAAAAATTAAGAAAAAATTGTGAAGAAGAAAAAAATATAGAGCAATCATATTCTACTAAGCATAACTCTAACTGCCTTCTTAGTGAGCTAAACTCAAACTCAGGTAAGGGTTTGGTAAAGATATCAGCTAGGTTGGATTTTGAGCCCACATACTTAAGTACTATTTCACCCCTGGCTACATGATCTCTTACAAAATGATATTTGACTTCTATATGTTGTATTCGGGAGTGTTGAATTGGGTTCTTAGTTAAGTTGATTGAACTAATGTTATCAATATAGACTTGTGTTTGGGTGAAGACAAGCTGGAAGTCCTTAAGAGTGTGCACCATCCATAAAAGTTGTGACACACACTATCCTAGTACAACATATTCTGCTTTAGTTGTAGATAGGGCTACGTAGTGTTGCTTTCTACTACACCAGCTGACTAGGCTATGTCCTAATAACTGGCAACTTCCACTTATACTCTTTCTATTTAATTTGCAACCAACATAGTCAAAGTCTGAATATCCTGATAGTTCAAAAGTGGAAGTTCTAGGATACCAAATCCCTACATTCAGGATACCCTTAATGTACCTAAGTACTCTTTTTAGGGCTGCTAAGTGGTATTCCTTAGCACAAGTTTGGTACCTAGCACACATTCCTACAGAAAATAAAATATCAGGTCTACTAGCGGTTAAGTAAAGTAGGCTGCCAATCATACTTCGGTATAGCTTAAGATCTACAGGCTTTCCTTCAGGGTCATTATCTATTTTGATATTTGTAGTCATAGGGGTACTTAAGCTTTTGGAATTATCCATTTTGAATTTCTTTATTAACTCTTTAACATACTTGGATTGGTGAACATAATTACCATCTCTAGTTTGTTTAATTTGCAATCCTAAGAAAAAGTTGAGGTCACCTACCAAGCTCATTTCGAATTCACTTTCCATTATTTTTACAAATTCTTTTATAAAGTTAGAGTTAGTGGATCCAAAAATGATATCATCAACATAAATTTATGCAATAAAGATATCATTTTCTAAGATTTTAACAAAAAGTGTGGAATCAATTTGACCTTGGTTAAATTCCTTAGAAATTAGATAAGTTGATAAACGTTCATACCATACCCTAGGGGCTTGTTTCAACCCATAAAGTGCTTTTCTAAGTTTAAAAACATAGTCAGGTTTTTCTAGGTCTTCAAATCATGGGGGTTGTCCTACATAAACTTCTTCTTTGATAAACCCATTTAAAAAGGCATACTTGACATCCATTTGATATAGCTTAACCCTCTATGGGTTGCAAAGGCTAACAACATTCTAATTGACTCAAGTCTGGCTACTGGGGCATAGGTTTCATCATAATCTAACCCTTCGACTTGGCTAAACCCTTTAGCTACTAAGCGGGCTTTATTTCTTACTATTTCCCATTGATCATTTAGTTTGTTCCTAAACACCCACTTAGTATCTATAATAGCCTTACCGTCAGGTTTAGGTACTAGTTCCCAGACTTGGTTTCTTTTAAATTGGGCTAACTCTTCTTGCATAGCTATGATCCAATCAGGGTCAGGTAGGGCTTCCTCTATAGTCTTAGGTTCAATTTTTTGAAATTAATGCGATCTAACTAAGATTTCTATAGGAAGACCTAGTTCTGACTCCTAAGGTTGGATCACCCATAATTTGATCAGATGGGTGAATGAGTCTGAGTTTCATGGTTCTTCTAGAACTAGGTTCAGCCTCAGGTCCGACTGGACAGTTCGGTTTAGTGTTTGGTTCAACTACTTGGGTCGGTTCAGTTATTGGTTCAGTTGATACCGCAGTAGTTGGTTCAAGGTTTAGTTCATTTAGGGGTTTAATCAGTGGTTCAATTGATGGTTCAATTGTTGGTTCACTGTCTTCCTGATCAAAATTTGATTGGTTCAAGTTTTGATTACCAATTTTTGGTTCAACCTCTTCATCAAAAATTAAATTAGTAGTTTCTTCAATTTTGTGGGTTTGTTTATTATGAACCCTATAAGCCCTACTAGTTGTTGAATATCCTAAGAAGGTCCCTGGGGTTGACTTAGATTGAAACTTACCTAGGTAGTCCTTAGTGTTCAGGATATGGACTTTGCACCCAAAGACCCTTAGGTAGTGTAGGTTAGGAAGTCTATGATAATATAGTTCATAAGGGGGTTTATTATACCTTTTGTTAATTAGAACTCTATTTTGGAAGTAGCAAGTCGTACTTACCGCTTCTACCCAAAATTGGTTAGCTAGATTAAATTCATTGAGCATGGTCCTAGCGGCTTCCTGAAGGATTCTATTTTTTCTCTCTACTATCCCATTTTGTTGGGGGGTTCTAGGACAGGAAAACTCATGTATATACCCATTGATTTTATAGAATTCCTCAAACCTTTGATTTTCAAACTCTCCCCCGTGATCACTTCTAAGTCTTTTGATTTTAGTATCATTTTGGTTTTTATCATTTTACATAAGTCAATAAATAAGTTCAAGGTTTCATCCTTAGTTTTTAGGAACCTAACCCAGGTAAACCTAGAGTAATCATCGATAATTACTAAGCAGTACCGATTTCCGCTTAGTGACTTGGCTCCATGTGAATCAAATAGGTCAAGGTGCAAGAGCTCAAGTGTGGTTTGGGTTAAATCTGATTGAATTGGTTTGTGAGTAGATTAGTTTGTTTGCCTTGTTTACATGAATAACAGATTGTGTTTTCAAAATTCTTGATTTTTGGTACACCTTTAATTAAACCAAGTTGGGTAATTTTAGAAATTAGTTTAACATGAGTGTGACCTAATCTCCTATGCCACAGGTTGGATTCTTCTAATTGAGTCAAGAAGCATTTTGGTATTAAGGGTAGATTAATAGTCTAAACGTTATTTTTCCTAGTACCCTTACGCATTATTTCTGAGTCTTGAAGATTTCTAATCAGGCAGTCAGAGTTGGTGAAAGTAACTATGTAACCAGTATCAAACCAAGAGTACTTTCTTAATGACAAAATCAGATTTAAGTTCAATGTTACCTGACCCAATGACCTTGAGTGTAGCATTGTTGCCAAATGCTACTGAGCCTAGGCTCTTGAACTTGATTTTGGTGAATTTCAATTTGTCTCCAATCATGTGTTTGGAGCATCCACTGATCCAAATCTTTATGTTCCTACATAAAGTATTTGTTGATTTGGATCCATTAGAGTTAGGGATAGCTTAAATTGAATTTCACAGCCTAGTCTGTCTCACCCAATCTAGTGTTATCAAACATGTTAACCTTATGGGTTTTGTGAGACAGGTTTTAAAAAATTTTAATTTTGAAAAACATGGTTAATTTTGAAGACATTGGATTAATTTTGAAAAGTTTATAAAGTTAAGTTTATTGATTTTGAAAATGGTTGAATCTAAGATTAATAGAAATTTTTGTTAGATTCAAATTTGACAAAGAGCAAATTAAATTTGAATTTCGAAAATTGACTTCCAGGTCTTGGCGAGGCACAAAGGCCTTCTTTGGTCGTAGCCTTATTGGATCATCAACCCTTTCCTTGGCAAAGCCTTTTAACGAAATTTCATTTTCAAATTACTTCTTGAAAAATTTTGGTCTAACTAGTTTGGGTCTTGGATCGGTAGCTTCGGCTAGTTCCACCAGACTAAACAGATCAAGTAGAGTACACTTGACCTTATTAGAGGGGCTTCCCTAATGTACTATCATCTCACCTCCACCCAATACTATGTTGTGCAAACTTCAATTAAATCATTTGTCCTTAATCTACCAAGTCCTAAATCTAAGTATGATAAAATATAGTTGAAAAAGGAAAATAAACAATCAAGCAAGCAATTATCTAACTATAAATATGGTTTTTACATTGGCTCCCCCTGGACTATAGCCTCGATAAGGGTTTGGCAAGATGTGAATCTTGTCATTGGGGATCCAATACTGGTTTGGTCCAGCTTGTTTGTTTAAATAGAGCTTGGGGACCCATGCTTGGACTAGGGTTCTGATGGAGACAAAGGACGTGAACAAGTTGCCCAACAAGCTAACGATATGGATCATGCTCAACCCACTTTAGAAGATGTTGATGATCCATTATGCATCAAAGGGGGCCCAATTACAAGGGCTAAGGCTAAAAAGATGAAAGAAGCACTTTATGTGCTAATTGAAGATGTGAAAGCCAAAGCGACCATTGAAGAAGGTTTGACTAAGAGCAAGTCTTACGGCTTAGTCAACCTAATTCAAGCCTTAGATGAGCTTAACTAGTATCCTTAGTCTCTTGTCTATGTAAGAAGGATATGTTAATTTTGTGGGATCAATTTAGACCCAATTTCTAGCTTTATTTGGGTTGTAATGGTGCCAAGAGCTCAATAGGCCTATGTAGTCTATATAGGCCTCTACTAAATGGGCTTTCTTTTGGCCTTTTAGGGTTTTTAGGTCACCTTATAGCTATAAATATATGGGGTGGCGGCCACAACATGTAACTTTTGGCTTATTCAATCTACTACATGGTGAGGCTCTCACTTGTTGGTTCTTCATTGAACTAGAACTTATCAAGGCATCCCCTTGTGGCGTTCAAGACTTATCAACCTCCATCCCAAGGTTGTGGCGTCTATCTTCTTCTTCCTCTATACCAAGGTTCGTGCTTCCTAAGCATTGGGTTGAGGTTTCTTTCTTCCATTCTCCATCTTTTTGATTTAGACTATCTTTCCCTCTTTCCTCCATTTGTTGTGTGTTCTTGAGACTTATTCTCTTTGGGTTCGCATCATTTGGTATCAGAGCCTTAGTTGCTCTAAATCGATTTGGTTATCCCTTTTCTTTGTGTTCTTGAGTCTCTATTTTATTTTTGTTTCTTTCTTTTGCTTAGCAAGCCTTACTTGCTTTGTTGCTCAAAAAAAAAAAAAAGAGAAAGGAAAAAAAAATTCGGCAAAAAAAAAAAAGAGGGAAAAAAATTCTGCAAAAAAAAAAAAGAAGCAAAGGAAGGTAGAAAGAAAAAAAAAAAGGAGAAAAGCCAAAAAAAAAAAGCAAAAGAGGCTGAAAAAAAAAGGAAGTTGAGACTTTATTTGCAAATTTATTTTTTTTCATTTCCTTTCAAGTTAGCCTAGATTAAGTTCTGGCGACTTTTATTTCAGCTCTTATTCCAAGTATTCTCATTTCATTTCAAGTTAGCCTAGATTAAGTTCTGGCGACTTTCATTTCAGCTCTTATTTCAAGTACTTTCATTTTCCTTTAAGTTGCCTAGATTCAATTCTGGCAGCCTAGATTAAGTTCTGGCAACTTTCCTTTCAGCTCTTTAATTCACGTTTTGCTATCTTTCATTTGCGCATTATCCTCAATTTTGCCTAGATTCAATTCTGGCAAATTTCCTTTCAGCACTTATTTCAAGTTTTCAATTCTGCAATTTTCACTTTTTGTCTTGAATTCCTACCTTTTGTCCTAACACCCTTGGGAATTTTGATAGTCCACGAACGCTTACAAGGTATTTGCCTCAAATTCTAAGTTCAAGTTCTTTAAAGAGCTAACATTCGTGAGTTCGAGTGTTTGAGTGAAACAGGTTGTTCAATGGCGACAAGTGGAGAAGAAGGAAGACCTAGAGAATCCCTTGATCAACGTGCTTTGAGGCAACACTTGGAACGCATGGAAATCCGTTTTAGTCAGATTATGGACAGATTAGAGAAACAAGATGCTATAATTGCAGGATTGCGACATAGACAAGTTGGTAGAGTTCGTTCACGAAGTGATAGACAATATAACCGTGTTGACCATGATGATGGCGTATCTGAGGACATTGATGATAGAGCTTCAAGTGGCAGATCGGATCATGCTCGAGTCAGTGGTAGAAGAGGAAGGATGAATGATCATGTGGATAGAAACTTGGGAAATATCAAGATGTGGATTCCTTTATTTCAAGGCAAAAGTGATCCTGAAGCCTATTTGGAGTGGGAAAAGAAAGTGGAATTAGTATTTGATTGTCACAACTATTTTGAAGAAAAGAAGGTAAAACTCGCTTCCGTTGAATTTGTTGATTATGCAATTATTTGGTGGGATCAAATTATTCTAAGCAGGAGAAGAAACAAAGAGAGACCCGTTGGTAGTTGGGAGGAGATGAAGACTATTATGAGAAAGAGATTCATCCCAACACATTACTATCGGGATTTGTATCAACGGTTACAAAGTCTCACACAAGGATCCAAGACTGTGGAGGAATACCACAAAGAGATGGAAATTGCCATGATTCGAGCCAATGTGGAGGAGGACCGAGAAGCAACCATGGCACGATTTTTACAAGGTTTAAATCAAGAAATTGCAAATGTAGTGGAGTTACAACATTATGTGGAGCTTGAAGACATGGTGCATATGTCCATGAAAGTTGAAAGACAACTCAAAAAGAAGGGATCAAACAAGCATGGGGGGCAAAGTTCGCATTCGTCAAATTGGAAATCTAGTTGGAACAAAAGAGATGATAAAGTTGAATCAAAGAAAAAGCCCGATTTTCCAAAGAATAATGATGCAAGCTCTCCATTGGTCAAGGGAAAGGA
This sequence comes from Boesenbergia rotunda, assembly GCA_024364735.1. Taxonomy (NCBI): domain Eukaryota; kingdom Viridiplantae; phylum Streptophyta; class Magnoliopsida; order Zingiberales; family Zingiberaceae; genus Boesenbergia; species Boesenbergia rotunda. Next base: position 380,625 of record JAGFNQ010000364.1, on the reverse strand, counting down.
ACCCCTCCAACCATCAAGAAATAGAGATATTAAATGCTTTAAGTGCTTGGGAAGGGGACATATCGCATCACAATGCCCAAACAAAAGAATCATGATTTTGAAAGAAAATGGTGACATCGAGACTGAAAGTGAGTCCGACGATGATAGTGTCTTGCCCGCATTGTTGGAAAGTGATGAAGAGTATCCCGTTGAAGGTGAAGCCCTTGTGACTAGGCGTGCTCTAAATGTGCAAGTGAAAGAAGATAATGAAGAACAACGAGACAACATATTTCATACCCGTTGTCACATCAAAGACAAGGTATGTAGTATGATTATAGATGGGGGAAGTTGCACTAATGTAGCTAGTACTATTTTAGTTGAGAAATTATGCTTACCTACCACTAAGCATCCTAGACCTTACAAACTACAATGGTTAAATGATTGCGGGGAAGTCAAGGTCAACAAGCAAGTGTTGGTTTCATTTTCCATTGGTAGATATCATGATGAGATACTTTGTGACGTAGTACCAATGCATGCAAGTCATCTACTTTTAGGAAGACCATGGCAATTTGATAGGAAGGTCATGCATGATGGGTTTAAAAATAAGTATTCTTTTATGATGCATGGTAAACATGTAACTCTTGTACCATTGACTCCTAAGCAAGTATATGAAGATCAATTGAGGATCAAAAATGAGAGTGAAAAAAGAAAAGAGTGTGAGAAAAAAGAAAATGAGAAAAAGAAAAAGAATGGAAAAGAAAAAGAGTGTGAGAAAAGAAAAGGCGAGGATGAGATGAGTGGAAAAAAGAATGAAAGGGGAAAAGAAATTCAAGAGAAAGAGAGTAAAAAAGGGAGCTTTTATGCAAAAGAAAGAGAGGTTAAGAGAGCGTTTTATGCTTCACAGCCGATGATTGTACTTTTGTACAAGGAGGCCGATTTTAACACTAACGATCTTAACCCTACTTTGCCTAGTGTTGTTAAATCTCTTTTGCAGGAATTTGATAATGTATTTCCTAATGAGGTTCCTGATGGATTGCCACAACTTAGAGGAATAAAGCACCAAATTGATTTCATCCCCGGAGCCACAATTCCTAACCGGCCAGCCTATAGGTGTAAGCCTGCTGAGATAAAAGAACTTCAAAGGCAAGTTGAAGAGCTGATGAGAAAAGGGTATGTCCGAGAAAGTTTGAGTCCATGTGCCGTCCCCGTTTTGCTAGTACCTAAGAAGGATGGAACTTGGAGAATGTGCGTTGATTGTAGAGCCATCAACAAGATTACGGTAAAGTATCGTCATCCTATTCCTAGATTAGATGATATGCTAGATGAATTACATGGCTCTTGCATTTTCTCTAAAATTGATTTGAAGTCGGGCTATCATCAAATTCGTATGCGTGAGGGAGACGAATGGAAAACTGCATTTAAGACTAGGTATGGATTGTACGAATGGCTAGTAATGCCATTTGGGCTTACTAATGCACCTAGTACCTTCATGAGGTTAATGAACCATATTTTACGTGCTTTTATTGGAATTTTTGTTGTAGTATATTTTGATGACATCTTGGTTTATAGCAAAAATTTAGAGGAACACCTACAACATTTACAAAATGTTCTAATTGTTTTGCGAAATGAAAAGTTGTATGCTAACCTTCAAAAATGTTCTTTTTGCAATAATCAAGTTGAGTTTCTTGGTTATATTGTTAGTGCTAAAGGAATAGCAGTTGATGAGAAGAAGGTTAAGGCTATTCGTGAATGGCCAACACCAAAAACAATAACTGAGGTACGAAGCTTCCATGGTTTGGCAAGTTTCTACAGAAGGTTTGTAAAGAATTTTAGCACTTTAGCTGCACCCTTGACTGAAATTGTTAAAAAGAATGTTGGATTTCATTGGGATAGTGAACAGATTCAGCATTCAACTCACTTAATGATGTGGACCAAGGAGGGGATACAAGCTTACAAGACAAAGCCATAGAGGAAGAGGCATTGAAAGGAATTGGAGGACCCATGACAAGATCCAAGACTAAGAGAATGAAGCAAGCTTTGGAAGACTTAATAATGGAGCTCAAGGAGAAGAAGGATCAATGCACAATGGAGGCAACAACTAAATGGATCACATTCCTTCAAATTGAAAGTGAAATTGAGCCCACATGAAGACAAAACTTGAAGGCCCAAAACCACATGATCCAAGATGCATTCAAGGGCTACAAGTGTCCAATTTTCGTGGGTATTTTTGGGGGAATTTTCTGAAGTTATTTTTGATGTCTTTTGGTGGGTTTTTAATGCTTTTGGGAGTTCCTAAGCTAGTATTAGGGAATTGTGGGAAATAAACATCATGCATGCATGCATGCATGATAATGGTGCATAATTAGTGCTTAGTGGGAAATGTGGTAGAGGTTAATGTTTCAACCTCCACTAAGTCTATATATAGGAGAACTCTTGTATGACCAAGGATGTTAAGTTTGAATGAAATCAGAGTTTTCTCTATTGTGAGAGCTTCCTTTGGTTCTTAGGCAAAGAACTAATCGTGATCTTATCAAGGCAACTTGTGGCGATCGAAACCCCCATGACTTATCACTCACCCTCTCATCTTTCTTGAGTGTGGCGTCAATATCCTTCCCTACATCTGAATATCAAGGCGATCCATTCCAAGGTGCTTATCATTTGGTATCAGAGCCTTGGCTCCTTGATTTTCAGGTTTGCGTTTTGTTCTTCTTCATTTGTGTTCTTGTTCATCTTTGTTAATCTCTCATCCATAGTATTCCATTGGTGTTTTCATTCTCCAACTCTATTTATCGCTTCTCTATTTGGGTCCTAAACTCAAAAAAAAAAAAAAAGAGTTGAAAAAAAAAGGTGTTACTTGAGTCATTGTGTTTTTTTTGACTGAAGAAAAAAAAAAGGGAAAAAAAGGATATCGAAAAAAAAAACAAAAAAAAAAAAGAAGGAAGATCGGCGAATTGAAAGGAGCCAATATTTCTCTCATTGCTCTTGATCGTTGCTGAATTTCTTGTTCTAACCGTTTATTTCTCTTGTTCTACTCATATTCTCTTGTTGGTTTCTTGCTCACTTGATTGTCTACTTGTTGTCTTGAGAAAATCGTTGATAAGGTTCTTTTCTTAAGGGTTTATAAAGGAAGCTGAGTGGATAAATTTGAGTGCAACCACGTGAGGCGAGTGGTGAGGTCTTTCTAACATTTCTTGTGTAATTTTCCTTGTCATCTTTTTTTTGTTGCAAGCATGAGTGGGGAAAACTCCCCTAGGCAAGATCCTAATAGGCTTCAAATGGAGGCGCTTACTCAACACTTTGAGAGAATGCTTCAAAGACAACTTGAAGGCTTACATGAAAGGATGGACCGACTTGAAGGAGGAAGAGTTTCCAACCTTGGGGGAAATTCTAATCATGAAGAATCTCATCCGGGAAGTGACCTATTCTATAGTTCTCCAAGAGAAAGAAGGAGGCGTGAAGGGGGACGAAGACACGAAAGAGGAGGTAGAAACCATCAACATGAAGACGATCTAAGAGGGGTGAAAGTCAAGGTACCTTCCTTCCAAGGGAGGAATGACCCCGACACATATCTTGAGTGGGAAATGAAAATAGAGCAAATCTTCTCATGCCACAATTACCCTGATGCAAAGAAAGTGAAGGTGGCTGCCCTTGAGTTCACCGATTATGCTTTAATTTGGTGGGATCAACTGCAAAAGGAGAGAAGAAGGTATGGAGAGCACCTTATCAACACTTGGGGTGAAATGAAGACTTTGATGAGAAGGAGATTTGTGCCTTCCCACTACCATAGGGAGTTGCACAACAAATTGCAAAGACTCATCCAAGCGAGTAGGAGTGTGGATGAGTATTACAAGGAGATGGAGGTGGCTTTGATTAGGGCCAATATTGAGGAGGAAAGAGAAGCAACTATGGCTCGATTTCTCCATGGCCTAAACCGAGATATTGGAGACATTGTAGAGCTACAACATTATGTGGAGCTTGAAGACTTAGTTCATCAAGCAATGAAAGTGGAGCAACAATTAAAGAGAAAGGGCGTTATGAAAAGACCATCTTCTTCAAACTACTCTTCAAATTGGAAGGACAAGCCAAAGAAGGAGGGTTCCTCTTCTAATTCAAAGGAGGTAACAAGCGCTAAGAAGCCTTTTCCTACTACTACTTCTTCTACTTCTAAGAGCAGGGATATCAAGTGCTTCAAGTGTTTGGGAAAAGGACATATCGCATCCGAATGCCCGAATAAGAAGACTATGGTGGTTAGGGATAATGGGAGCATCTCTAGTGAAGAAACTTCTTCTCATTCTTCTTCTTCAAGCGATGAGGAACATGATGGAGCAGCCTATGCGCAAGATGGCGATCTCTTGGTGGTTAGAAGGTTATTAGGAAGTCAAGCCAAGGAGCATGAGGAGGACCAAAGAGAGAATATTTTTCATACTCGTTGCCTTATTCAAGGTAAAACATGCTCTATGATCATTGATGGTGGAAGTTGCACCAATGTGGCAAGCACTAGGTTGGTTACCAAACTCAACCTCAAGACTACACCGCATGCAAGACCATATAAACTCCAATGGCTAAGTAATAGTGGTGAATTGGTGGTGAATCAACAAGTGATGATTAATTTCTCCATTGGAAAATATGAAGATCAAGTTCTATGTGATATTGTACCTATGGAGGCAAGCCACATTCTTCTTGGAAGACCTTGGCAGTTTGATAGGCGAGCTCACCATGATGGATTCTCCAACAAGTTCTCATTTCTTCACAATTCCCACAAAGTCACACTTGTACCATTATCACCTAGGGAGGTTTGTGCGGATCAAAAAAAAATGCGAGAGAAAAGAGAAAAAGAAGAGCGAGAGCTTAAGAAAAAGAAAGGAGAGAATGAGGAAAAGAAAAGAGAGAATGAGGAAAAGAAAGAGAGAATGAGGAAAGAAAAGAAAAGAGAGAATGAGGAAAAGAAAAGAGAGAACGAGGAAAAGAAAGAGAGAAGAATAGAAAATTTGTTTGCAAGAGGAAGTGAGGTGAAGAGAGCTTATTTGACAAGGCAACCTATATTTCTTCTTTTGTGCAAGGAAACTTGCTTGGAAACTAATACTAACTCCTTGCCCAGTGATGTTGTTGCTATTTTGCAGGACTTTGAGGATGTGTTTCCCCAGGAAGTACCTCACGGTTTGCCACCAATGAGGGGAATAGAACACCAAATGGACCTTATTCCTGGTGCTTCTCTTCCCAATAGGCCTGCCTATAGGAGCAACCCTCAAGAAACAAAGGAGATACAGAATCAAGTGGAGGAGTTATTACAAAAAGGATGGGTGAGAGAGAGCTTAAGTCCTTGTGCTGTACCAGTAATTTTGGTACCTAAAAAGGATGGATCATGGAGGATGTGCACGGACTGTAGAGCTATCAACAACATCACAATTCGGTATCGACATCCTATCCCTAGACTTGATGATTTACTTGATGAATTGCATGGTGCTTGCTTCTTTACTAAGATTGATTTGAAAAGTGGGTACCATCAAATTAGGATAAGGGAAGGGGATGAATGGAAAACTGCTTTCAAAACTAAATATGGATTGTATGAATGGTTGGTAATGCCTTTTGGGTTAACTAATGCGCCAAGCACTTTTATGAGGCTTATGAACCATGTTTTACGAGAATTCCTAGGAAAATTTGTGGTAGTATACTTTGATGATATTTTGGTATATTCCAAGAGTTTGGTTGAGCATGTAGCACATCTCAAATCTGTCTTGCATGTCCTTAGAAAGGAGAGACTGTATGCTAACTTAGAAAAGTGTTCTTTTTGCACTGATCATGTGGTTTTTCTTGGATTTGTCATAAGTTCTAAAGGAGTGCAGGTTGATGAAGAGAAGGTTAAGGCCATTAGAGATTGGCCAACCCCCAAAACTGTGAGTGAGGTTAGGAGCTTCCATGGGTTGGCAAGTTTCTATAGAAGGTTTGTGAAGGATTTTAGCACACTGGCAGCACCCCTAAATGAAATTGTCAAGAAAAATATGAGTTTTAAGTGGGGAGAGAATCAAGAAAATGCATTTCAAGCACTTAAGGACAAACTCACACATGCACCCATTCTTGCTTTGCCTGATTTTTCCAAATCATTTGAAATTGAATGTGATGCATCTCATGTGGGTATTGGGGCTGTTTTACTTCAAAATGGACATCCCATTGCATATTTTAGTGAGAAGATAGGTGGCGCCACTCTCAACTATTCCACTTATGATATAGAATTGTATGCACTTGTTAGAGCTTTGCAAACATGGCAGCACTATCTTTTGCCTAAAGAATTTGTTATTCATAGTGATCATGAATCTTTGAAGTATTTGAAAGGGCAGGGGAAGCTCAACAAAAGGCATGCCAAATGGGTTGAATTTCTTGAACAATTTCCGTATGTGATTAAGCATAAGCAAGGAAAGGTAAATGTTGTAGCAGATGCACTTTCACGAAGGTATAATTTGCTTGTTACACTTGAAACTAAATTACTTGGCTTTGAACATATCAAAGAGTTGTATGAACATGATAGTGACTTCTCTGAATTATATGCTGCGTGTGAAAAGAAATCACAAAATGGGTTTGTTAGGCATGATAATTACTTGTTTAAGAACAATAGACTTTGTGTGCCTAGAGGATCCATGCGTGAATTGCTAGTTAGGGAAGCACATGAGGGGGGTCTAATGGGACACTTTGGGGTTCAAAAGACCTTAGAAATGTTGCATGAACATTTTCATTGGCCACACTTAAGGCATGATGTGCAAAAATTTTGTGAAAAGTGCATTGTGTGCAGAAAAGCAAAATCTAAGGTATCACCTCATGGACTTTACACTCCTTTGCCTATTCCTGATTCCCCTTGGATTGACTTGTCTATGGATTTTGTTGTAGGGCTACCACGCACTCAAAAAGGTAAGGACTCCATTTTTGTGGTAGTTGATAGATTTTCTAAGATGGCACACTTCATACCTTGCCACAAAGTGGATGATGCAACTCATGTGGCAGATTTGTTTTTCAAAGAGGTTGTAAGACTTCATGGCATGCCTAGGAGCATTGTTTCAGATCGTGACACCAAATTCTTAAGTCATTTTTGGAGGACCTTATGGAACAAACTAGGAACAAAGCTTCTTTTCTCCACTACATGTCACCCTCAAACTGACGGCCAAACTGAGGTGGTAAATAGGACTCTTTCTACTCTTCTTAGAGCAATTATTAAGAAGAACATTAAGTCTTGGGAAGAATGTTTACCTCATGTTGAATTTGCTTATAATAGGGCTGTCCATTCTACTACTCAATTTTCCCCTTTTGAGATTGTTTATGGGTTCAATCCGCTAACACCTCTTGATTTGCTTCCTTTACCTAACACTTCTTCTTTAGTTCACAAGGATGGTCAAGCAAAGGCAGAATATGTGAAAAAGCTTCATGAGCAAGTTAAAGCTCAAATTGAGAAGAAAATGGAGCAATATGCGATGAGAGCCAATAAAGGGAGAAAAAGAGTTGTCCTTGAACCCGGTGATTGGGTGTGGGTTCATATGAGAAAGGAAAGGTTTCCTGCCCAAAGGAAATCAAAGCTTCAACCAAGAGGAGATGGACCATTCCAAGTTGGAAAGAATTAATGACAATGCTTACAAAATTGACTTGCCCGGTGAGTATGGTGTTAGTGCAACATTTAATGTGGCTGATTTGCGTCCATTTGATGTAGGTGATGAAGATCTAAATTCGAGGACGAATTCACCTAAAGAAGGAGGGAATGATGTGGACCAAGGAGGGGATACAAGCTTACAAGACAAAGCCATAGAGGAAGAGGCATTGAAAGGAATTGGAGGACCCATGACAAGATCCAAGACTAAGAGAATGAAGCAAGCTTTGGAAGGCTTAATAATGGAGCTCAAGGAGAAGAAGGATCAATGCACAATGGAGGCAACAACTAAATGGATCACATTCCTTCAAATTGAAAGTGAAATTGAGCCACATGAAGACAAAACTTGAAGGCCCAAAACCACATGATCCAAGATGCATTCAAGGGCTACAAGTGTCCAATTTTCGTGGGTATTTTTGGGGGAATTTTCTGAAGTTATTTTTGATGTCTTTTGGTGGGTTTTTAATGCTTTTGGGAGTTCCTAAGCTAGTATTAGGGAATTGTGGGAAATAAACATCATGCATGCATGCATGCATGATAATGATGCATAATTAGTGCTTAGTGGGAAGTGTGGTAGAGGTTAATGTTTCAACCTCCACTAAGTCTATATATAGGAGAACTCTTGTATGGCCAAGGCATGTTAAGTTTGAATGAAATCATAGTTTTCTCTATTGTGAGAGCTTCCTTTGGTTCTTAGGCAAAGAACTAATCGTGATCTTATCAAGGCAACTTGTGGCGATCGAAACCCCCATGACTTATCACTCACCCTCTCATCTTTCTTGAGTGTGGCGTCAATATCCTTCCCTACATCTGAATTTCAAGGCGATCCATTTCAAGGTGCTTATCACTTAAGGAGAAATTAAAGTTCTGCACCATTACTTGTGTTACCTAACTTTGCTAAAACATTTGAAATTGAGGGTGATGCATCTGGAATAGGTATTGGGGTTGTGCTAATACAAGAAGGTCGACCCCTTGCTTATTTTAGTGGAGCAGCTTTGAACTATCCCACTTATGACAAAGAGATATATGCTTTGGTGAGGGCTTTAGAGACTTGGCAGCATTACTTGTGGCCCAAAGAGTTTGTCATTCACACTGATCATGAATCATTGAAACACTTGAAGAGCCAAAGTAAGTTTAATAGACGTCATGCGAAATGGGTGGAGTTCATTGAATCGTTTCCTTATGTGATCAAGTATAAACGAGGTATGGAAAATATTGTTGCAGATGCTGTATCTCGAAGGTATACCTTGCTCTCTACTTTGAACACTAAATTGTTTGGATTTGAATACATTAAAGAACTATATTCTAAAGATCTGACTTTGGAAATGTATTTGAAGTTTTTGAGCATGCTGTATTTGGGAAGTTTTATAGGCATGAGGGATTTCTATTTAGAGTTAATAGGTTATGTGTGTCTAACTGTTCATTGCGGGAATTATTAGTCCAAGAAGCCCATGGTGGGGGACTAATGGGAAATTTTGGAGTGAGAAAAACACTTGATGTTTTGTTGGAGCATTTCTTTTGGCCACATATGAAAGGTGATGTTGTAAAATTTTGTGAGAAGTGTATCACATGCAAGCAAAATCTAAATCTTTACCTCATGGGTTGTATACACCTCTACCAATTCCTAGTGAACCTTGGGTTGATATTTCTATGGATTTTATAGTAGGTTTACCAAGGTCAAAACAAGGTATGGATTCTATTTTTGTGGTCGTAGACAGATTTTCCAAAATGACTCATTTTATTCCTTGTAGGAAAACAAATGATGCTAACCATATTGTTAATCTCTTTTTTAGGGACATTGTACGACTTCATGGAGTGCCGAAAAGTATAGTTTCATATCGTGATGCAAAGTTTCTACGGCTTTTTACCAAAAGGCGCACCCAAGAATTGTTATTTACCAAAAGGCGTACCATGGTTTCATTTTCACCAAAGGGCGCACTCATTTTAGTGAACTTCCTCTTATACCCCTCCTGCTAACTACTGTCTTTTTCTTTTCCACTCAGTAACAAATTCCAAGACATCTGCACATGCTTTTTCAGACTTTTATTTTAAAATAATATATTATGGAATCGGGTTTAAAAAACGTAAGGTAAAAATCGAAATATTTTTAAAAAATATCTCATCCAACTTGATTTAAAAATAGTAATAAATAATTTTTTATATTTGCTTAATAGAAATTAATATATTAAATAATATTTAATAAATATATTATAATATAAAAAAAAATTTGAAATCATTTCAGACAGCGTGGGCCTGAAATCTATATTTCATGCCCACGTTGGGCCTAAAATTTTTTATTTCAGGCCCAGCGTGAGCTTGGAATCAACTGAAATCTGGCTGAGAAGAAGAGTGCTTCAATGGAACCGAAGCCAACGTTATTTTTAAAAATAAAAATAAAATATAAATAAATGCACACGTGGCTGAGAAGAAGAGTGGGCATTATTAGACTGAGAAGAATCAGAGTGCTTCAATGAACCGAAACACTCTTCTCAGCCAACGTTATTTTTAAAAAATATCTCATCCATTATTTAAAAATATAAATAAATAATTTTTTATATTTGATTAATAAAAATTAATATATTAAATAATATTTAATAAATATATTAAAATATAAAAAAATTGAAATCAACATATTTCAGTTGATTTCAGGCCCACGTTGGGCCTAAAATCTTTTGATTCAGGCCCGACGTAGACTCAAATTTTTTTTCTATTTTAAAAATATATTAATATATAAAAAAACATATGAAAACACGTAATTTCAAATTAAAACATAGAGTCTGAAGTCACGCTAGGAGGGCCTGAACACAGATGTGTTCAGGCCCTCCAGGCCTAAGGAATGTTCAGGCCCTCCTTGGGCGTGAACACAATCTTGGATAAATATAAGTAAATTAAATAAAAATATCAATAGTACTAGTTAGAGTTGAGCTAGGAAATGATATTTTTGGTGTCCAAACTTCTAATGATTATAAATTATGTTGCAATGGGAAATTTTTAGGTCTATCAGTGAGTTTTCACCAAAACTCATTGATGGACCTAGGATATTTGGATTTCTCAAAATCCAATATCCATAGTTAGAGTTGAGCTAGGAGATGGTATTTTTGGTGTCCAAACTTTAATGATTATAAATTATGTTGCAATGGGAGATTTTTAGGTCTATCAGTGAGTTTTCACCAAAACTCACTGATGGACCTAGGATATTTGGATTTCCCAAAATCCAATATCAATAGTTAGAATTGAGCTAGGAGATGGTATTTTTGGTGTCCAAATTTCTAATGATTATAAATTTATGTTGCAATGAGAGATTTTTAGGTCTATCAGTGAGTTTTCACCAAAACCCACTTATAAACCTAGGATAATTAGATTTCTCAAAATCCAATATCAATAGTTAGAGTTGAGCTAGGAGATGGTATTTTTGGTGTCCAAACTTCTAATGATTATAAATTATGTTGCAATGGGAGATTTTTAGGTCTATTAGTGAGTTTTTACTAAAACTCACTGATGGACCTAGGATATTTGGATTTCTCAAAATCCAATATCAATAGTTAGAGTTGAGCTAGGAGATGGTATTTTTGGTGTCCAAACTTCTAATGATTATAAATTATGTTACAATGGGAGATTTTTAGGTCTATCAGTGAGTTTTCACCAAAACCCACTGATGGACCTAGGATATTTGGATTTCTCAAAATCCAATATCAATAGTTAGAGTTGAGCTAGGAGATGGTATTTTTGGTGTCCAAACTTCTAATGATTATAAATTATGTTGCAATGGGAGATTTTTAGGTCTATCGGTGAGTTTTTACCAAAACTCACTGATGGACCTACGATATTTGGATTTCTCAAAATCCAATATCAATAGTTAGAGTTGAGCTAGGAGATGGTATTTTTGGTGTCCAAACTTCTAATGATTATGAATTATGTTGCAATAGGAGTTTTCTAGGATGAATCAGTGAGTTTCAGTGAAAACTCACTGATGAACCTAAGTACTTGGATTTCTCCATACTTGATATCTCTATTTAGAATTTACTTATGAGATATTATTTCTGATGTGCAAACTTAGTACCAATACTTTTCAGTTATGTTATCTAACTGTATCAGTTGGCACACAAAGATGTATAAATATGACTGCATTTGGGCACAATTAAAAGAAACCTCTCTTTCAACATGATTTCAAAAATATAAAGAGATAATTTTTTATATTTGATTAATCTAAATTAATATAATAAATAATATTTAATAAATATATTAATATATAAAAAATCTATCAAAACATGTGATTTCAGATTCAAACGCAGGGTATAAAGTCATCCTAGGAGGACCTGAAGCCAAATAATTTCAGACCCTATAAATAATTAATTTAATAAATAATAATTAAATATACAAAAATATTTTTAAAATAAATGAATTTTTAGTGCCCTTGGGCCTGAAGTCATCTGACTTCAGGCCCACGCTGGGCCTGAAGTCAGATGACTTCGGGCCCTCTTAAATGACTTCAGGCCCAAGGCTTGGATAATCTTTGATTGAAATTGGCACAGGTCAGATTAGACTCACCTGGTTCTTGTGTTGAGAATCCATTTAGTTTCTTCTGCTATTTACTTTTAGCATTTTCTTGCAATTTATAACCATACAGTTTTTCAGTAGTTATTTCAAAGCCCTTATAGGTCTACAGATGGAAGGTTGTTGCATTGTTAGTACTAAATAACAGGATCGCGTGTTTCTGGCTTCATATTTGTGCAGGGCTAGTAGTCATTATTGTTATGCTGGTCACCACTTGCTTGGTGTCTCTAGTAATGGTCCTCTGTTGGAACAAGAGCATTATTCTCGCTATATGCTTCGTAGTTTTCTTCGGTTCCATTGAAGCACTCTTCTTCTCAGCCAGTCTAATTAAGTTCCTCGAAGGGGCTTGGATTCCAAGTGCACTGTCTTGGGGCTTCGGTTCCATTGAAGCACTCTTCTTCTCAGTCAGATTTCAGCTGATTTCAAGCCCACACTAGGCCTGAAATAAAAATATTTTAGGCCCGGCGTTTTTTATTTCAGGCCCAACATGGGCCTGAAATTTTTTATTTCAGGCCCACGCTGGGCCTGAAATATTTTTATTTCAGGCTCACGCTGCCTGAAATGATTTCAAATTTTTTTTATATTTTAATATATTTATTAAATATTAATTTTTATTAAACAAATATAAAAAATTATTTATTAATATTTTTAAATTACGTTGGATGAGATATTTATTAAAAATATTTTAATTTTTACCTTACGTTTTTAAACCCCGATTCCATAATATATTATTTTAAAATAAAAGTATGAAAAACATGTGCAGAGGTCTCGAAATTTGTTACTGAGTGGGAAAGAAAAAGGCAGTAGTTAGCAGGAGGGGTATATGAGGAAGTTCCTTTTGGCCTTTTAGGGTTTTTAGGTCACCCTATAGCTATAAATATAGGGGGTGGCGGCCACAACATGTAACTTTTGGCTTATTCAATCTACTACATGGCTCTCACTTGTTGATTCTTCATTGAATTAGAACTTATCAAGGCATCCCCTTGTGGCGTTCAAGACTTATCAACCTCCATCCCAAGGTTGTGCGTCTATCTTCTTCTTCTTCTATACCAAGGTTCGTTCCTAAGCATTGGGTCGAGGTTCTTTCTTTCATTCTTCATCTTTTCGATTTAGACTATCTTTTTTCTCTTTCTTCCATTTGTTGTGTGTTCTTTGAGACTTCTTCTCTTTGGGTTCGCATCATTTGGTATCAGAACCTTAGTTTTTCTAAATCGATTTGGCTATCCTTTTCTTTGTGTTCTTGAGTCTCTATCTTATTTTTGTTCCTTTTCCATTGCTTAGCAAGCCTTACTTGCTTTGTTGCTCTCAAAAAAAAAAAAAAGAGGTGGGAAAAAAATTGTTACTTTCGGCCAAAACAAAAACAAAGAAAGGAAGAAAGAAAGACAAAAAAAGAGAGAGAAAAGCCGAATAAAAAAACAGCAAAAGACGTTGAAAAAAAAAGGAAGTAGAGACTTTGTTTACAAATTTATTTTTCTCATTTCCTTTAAAGTTTGCCTAGATTCAATTCTGGCAGCCTAGATTAAGTTCTGGCGACTTTCATTTCAGCTCTTATTTCAATTACTCTCATTTCCTCTGAAGTTTGCCTAGATTCAATTCTGGCAACCTAGATTAAGTTCTGGCAACTTTCATTTCAGCTCTTATTTCAATTACTCTCATTTCCTCTGAAGTTTGCCTAGATTCAATTCTGGCAGCCTAGATTAAGTTCTGGAGACTTTCATTTCTACTCTTTAATTCAAGTTATACATTTTCAATCATATATCAAGAGCATTATTCTAGGATTTGGGCTAGTGAAACTCAAAGAGGCTTGTGGCTCTGTAAACTGTAGAACAAAGAGCCAGTGATGCCTTTACAACTGACTTTATTTGGGACGAATTCTCCAATTCATTTTCGATAAGGTAAACTATAATCAACAAGTCAATAGAAAAGAACCTCTCAGATTAGATGAACAATTCTTGATGAACAATAGCCAAATCGGCTTGCATTTTGATGAGAGCCAGATCGGCTGGGCTTCCAACACATGCTCCAATGGCTCCAGTTGTCAGACCAATAGCCTCTTTTTGGAGCATTCTTGTTGCCTTCATTAGACTCAACGACTTGGTTAGTCAATACCCTAAATAAAAAATCAAGGGTCAATAATTGTTGAGAAAATGAACATAGCATTCTCACATTGGTTGATCAGTGATAGCCTAGTTCTGTCTAGTCTAATTTGAGAAAGAAGAACCAACTGAATATGCTAAGATGTGCAGGCTCAGCAACAAGAATTCACTTAGTTTTGATGATGAACTCACATACACGCAATGATTGTGCAAGCAAAGCAAAACCATTAAGGTATTTGATGGAGACAAAGGAAGTGAACAAGTTGCCCAACAAGCTAACGATATAGATCATGCTCAACCCACTCTAGAAGATGTTGATGATCCATTATGCATCAAAGGGGGCCCAATTACAAGGGCTAAGGCTAAAAAGATGAAAGAAGCACTTAATGTGCTAATTGAAGATGTGAAAGCCAAAGCGACCATTGAAGAAGGTTTGACCAAGAGCAAGTCTTACGGCTTAGTCAACCTAATTTAAGCCTTAGATGAGCTTAACTAGTATCCTTAGTCTCTTGTCTATGTAAGAAGGATATGTTAATTTTGTGGGTTCAATTTAGGCCCAATTTCTAGCTTTATTTGGGTTGTAATGGTGCCAAGAGCTCAATAGGCCTATGTAATCTATATAGGCCTCTACGAAATGGGCTTCCTTTTGGCCTTTTAAGGTTTTTAGGTCACCCTATAGCTATAAATATAGGGGGTGGCGGCCACAACATGTAACTTTTGGCTTATTCAATCTACTACATGGTGAGGCTCTCACTTGTTGGTTCTTCATTGAACTAGAACTTATCAAGGCATCCCCTTGTGGCGTTCAAGACTTATCAACCTCCATCCCAAGGTTGTGGCATCTATCTTCTTCTTCTTCTATACCAAGGTTCGTGCTTCCTTAAGCATTGGGTCGAGGTTTCTTTCTTTCATTCTCCATCTTTTCGATTTAGACTATCTTTCTCTCTTTCTTCCATTTGTTGTGTGTTCTTGAGACTTCTTCTCATTGGGTTCACATCATTTGGTATCAGAGCCTTAGTTTCTCTAAATCGATTTGGTTATCCTTTTCTTTGTATTCTTGAGTTTTTATCGTATTTTTGTTTCTTTTCGTTTGCTTAGCAAGCCTTACTTGCTTTGTTGCTCAAAAAAAAAGGAGGAGAAAAAAAATTCAGCCAAAAAAAAAGAAAGAAAAAAAAAGAAGCAAAGAAAGGAAGGAAGAAAAAAAGAAGAAAAGCCAAAACAAAAAAAAAAGAAGCAAAAGAGGCTGAAAAAAAAAAGAAAAAAAAAAGAGAAGGAAGTAGAGACTTTGTTTGCAAATTTATTTTCTCATTTCATTTCAAGTTAGCCTAGATTAAGTTCTGGCAACTTTCATTTCCGCTCTTATTTCAAGTATTCTCATTTCATTTCAAGTTAGCCTAGATTAAGTTCTGGCGACTTTCATTTCCAGCTCTTATTTCAAGTATTCTCATTTCATTTCAAGTTAGCTTAGATTCAATTCTGGCAACCTAGATTAAGTTCTGGCAACTTTCCTTTCAGCTCTTATTTCAAGTACTTTCATTTTCCTTTAAGTTGCCTAGATTCAATTCTGGCAGCCTAGATTAAGTTCTGGCAACTTTCCTTTCAGCTCTTTAATTCACGTTTTGCTATCTTTCATTTCTGCATTATCCTCAATTTTGCCTAGATTCAATTCTGGCAAATTTTCTTTCAGCACTTATTTCAAGTTTTCAGGGGGCGCTTGGTATAAATTTGGTAATGGGAATGATAATGGGTTTGATTGAGGGGTGTATGGGTTTGGTGATAACCTAGTGGGGGGTGGGTTATGAAATCAAGGGTATCATATCCTTATTTTGATTCCGATTCCCGTATACCAAGCACCATCAATGGGAATGAAATCTATTTCATTCTCATTCCCACCTTCTAAACCCGCTTACCAAGCGCCCCCTCAATTCTGCAATTTGCACTTTAGCTTGAAATCCTATATTTTGTCCTAACACCCTTGGGAATTTTCATAGTCCACGAATGCTTACGAGGTATTTGCCTCAATTCTCAATTCAAGTTCTTTAAAGAGCTAACATTCGTGAGTTAGAGTGTTTGAGTGAAACAGGATGTTCAATGGCGACAAGTGGAGAAGAAGCAAGACCTAGAGAATCCCTTGATCAGCGTGCTTTGAGACAACACTTGGAACGCATGGAAATCCGTTTTAGTCAGATTATGGACAGATTAGAGAAACAAGATGCTGTAATTGCAGGATTGCAACATAGCCAAGTTGGTAGAGTTCCTTCACGAAGTGCTAGACAATATAACCGTGGTGACCATGATGATGATGATGATGGCGTATCTGAGGACATTGATGATAGAGCTTCAAGTGGCAGATCAGATCATGCTCGAGTAGGTGGTAGAAGAGGAATGATGAATGATCATGTGGATAGAAACTTGGGAAATATCAAGATGAAGATTCCTTCATTTCAAGGCAAAAGTGATCCTGAAGCCTATTTTGAGTGGGAAAAAAAAGTGGAGTTAGTATTTGATTGTCACAACTATTCTGAAGAGAAGAAGGTAAAACTCGCTGCCGTTGAATTTGTTGATTATGCAATTATTTGGTGGGATCAAATTATTCTAAGTAGGAGAAGAAACAAAGAGAGACCCGTTGGCAATTGGGAGGAGATGAAGACTATTATGAGAAAGAGATTCATTCCAACACATTACTATCGGGATTTGTATCAACGGTTACAAAGTCTCACACAAGGATCCAAGACTGTGGAGGAATACCACAAAGAGATGGAAATCGCAATGATTCGAGCAAATGTGGAGGAGGACCGAAAAGCGACCATGGCACGATTTTTACAAGGATTAAATCAAAAAATTGTAAATGTAGTGGAGTTGCAACATTATGTGGAGCTTGAAGACATGGTGCATATGTCCATGAAGGTTGAAAGACAACTCAAAAAGAAGGGATCAATCAAGCATGGGGGGCAATATTCTAATCCGTCAACTTGGAAATCTAGTTGGAAAAAAGAGATGATAAAGTTGAATCAAAGAAAAAGCCCGATTTTTCAAAAAATAAAGATGCAAGCTCTCCATTGGTCAAAGGCAAAGAACCCCTCCAACCTTCAAGAAATAGAGATATTAAATGCTTTATGTGCTTGGGAAGGGGATATATCACATCACAATGCCCAAACAAAAGAATTATGATTTTGAAAGAAAATGGTGACATCGAGACGGAAAGTGAGTCCGAAGATGATAGTGATTATTGGAAAGTGAAGAAGAGTATCCCGTTGAAGGTGAAGACCTTGTCACTAGGTGTGCTCTAAATGTGCAAGTGAAAGAAGATAATAAAGAACAACGAGACAACATATTTCATACCCGTTGCCACATCAAAGACAAGGTATGTAGTATGATTATAGATGGGGGAAGTTGCACTAATGTGGCTAGTACTATTTTGGTTGAGAAATTATGCTTGCCTACCACTAAGCATCCGAGACCTTAAACTACAATGGTTGAATGATTGCGGGGAAGTCAAGGTCAACAAGCAAGTGTTGGTTTCATTTTCCATTGGTAGATATCATGATGAGATACTTTGTGATGTAGTGCCAATGCATGCAAGTCATTTACTTTTAGGTTGACCATGGCAGTTTGATAGGAAAGTCATGCATGATGGGTTTAAAAATAAGTATTCTTTTATGATGCATGGTAAACATGTAACTCTTGTACCATTGACTCCTAAGCAAGTATATGAAGATCAATTGAGGATCAAAAATGAGAGTGAAAAAAGAAAAGAGTGTGAGAAAAAGAAAAAGAGTGGAAAAGAAAAAGAGTGTGAGAAAAGACAAGGTGAGGATGAGATGAGTGGAAAAAAGAATGAAAGGGGAAAAGAAATTCAAGAGCAAGAGTGTAAAAAAGGGAGCTTTTATGCAAAAGAAAGAGAGGTTAAGAGAGCGTTTTATGCTTCACAGCCGATGATTATACTTTTGTACAAGGAGGCCGATTTTAACACTAACAATCTTAACCCTACTTTGCCTAGTGTTGTTAAATCTCTTTTGCAGGAATTTGATGATGTATTTCCTGATGAGGTTCCTGATGGATTGCCACCACTTAGAGGAATAGAGCACCAAATTGATTTCATCCCTAGAGCCGCAATTCCTAATCGGCCAGCCTATCTATAGGTGTAACCCTGCTGAGATAAAAGAACTTCAAAGGCAAGTTGAAGAGTTGATGAAAAAAGGGTACGTCCGAGAAAGCTTGAGTCCATGTGTTGTCCCCGTTTTGCTAGTACCTAAGAATGATGGATCTTGGAGAATGTGCGTTGATTGTAGAGCTATCAACAAGATCACGGTAAAGTATCGTCATCCTATTCCTAGATTAGATGATATGCTAGATGAACTACATGGCTCTTGCATTTTCTCTAAAATTGATTTGAAGTCGGGCTATCATCAAATTCGCATGCGTGAGGGAGACGAATGGAAAACAGCATTTATGACTAGGTATGGTTTGTACGAATGGTTAGTAATGTCATTTGGGCTTACTAATGCACCTAGTACTTTCATGAGGTTAATGAATCATATTTTGCGTGCTTTTATTGGAAATTTTGTCGTTGTATATTTTGATGACATCTTGATTTATAGCAAAAATTTAGAAGAGCATTTACAACATTTACAAAATGTTCTAATTATTTTGCGAAATGAGAAGTTGTATGCTAACCTTCAAAAATGTTCTTTTTGCACTAATCAAATTGAATTTCTTGGTTATATTGTTAGTGCTAACGGAATAGCAGTTGATGAGAAGAAGGTTAAGGCTATTCGTGAATGGCCAACACCAAAAACAATAACTGAGGTACGTAGCTTCCATGGTTTGGCAAGTTTCTACAGAAGGTTTGTTAAGAATTTTAGCACTTTAGCTGCACCCTTGACTGAAATTGTTAAAAAGAATGTTGAATTTCATTGGGATAGTGAACAGGATTCTGCCTTCAACTCACTTAAGGAGAAATTAAGTTCTGCACCTTTACTTGCGTTACTTAACTTTGCTAAAACTTTTGAAATTGAGTGTGATGCATCAGGAATAGGTATTGGAGCTGTGCTAATACAAGAAGGTCGACCCCTTGCTTATTTTAGTGAGAAATTGAGTGGAGCAGCTTTGAACTATCCCATTTATGACAAAGAGATGTATGCTTTGGTGAGGGCTTTAGAGACTTGGCAGCACTACTTGTGGCCCAAAGAGTTTGTCATTCACACTGATCATGAATCATTGAAGCACTTGAAGAGCCAAAGTTGAATCGACGTCATGCGAAATGGGTGGAGTTCATTGAATCATTTCCTTATGTGATCAAGTATAAACGAGGTATGGAAAATACTGTTGCAGATGCTTTATCTCGAAGGTATACCTTGCTCTCTACTTTGAACACCAAATTGTTAGGATTTGAATACATTAAAGATATATATTCTAAAGATCCTGACTTTGGAAATGTATTTGAAGTTTGTGAGCATGCTGCATTTGGGAAGTTTTATAGGCATGAGGGATTTCTATTTAGAGTTAATAGGTTATGTGTGCCTAACTGTTCATTGCGGGAATTATTAGTCCAAGAAGCCCATGGTGGGGGACTAATGGGACATTTTGGAGTGAGAAAAACACTTGATGTTTTGTTGGAGCATTTCTTTTGGCCACATATGAAAGGAGATGTTGTAAAATTTTGTGAGAAGTGTATCACATGTAGGCTAGCAAAATCTAAATCTTTACCTCATGGGTTGTATACACCTCTACCAATTCTAGTGAACCTTGGGTTGATATTTCTATGGACTTTATTGTAGGATTACCAAGGTCAAAACGTAGTATGGATTCTATTTTCGTGGTTGTAGACAGATTTTCCAAAATGGCTCATTTTATTCCTTGTAGGAAAACAGATGATGCTAACCATATTGTTGATCTCTTTTTTAGGGACATTGTGCGACTTCATGGAGTGCCGAAAAGCATAGTTTCAGATCGTGATGCAAAATTTCTAAGCTACTTTTGGAAGACACTATGGGGCAAGTTGGGAACAAAGTTGTTGTTTTCTACAAAGTGTCATCCACAGACAGATAGACAAACTAAGGTAGTAAATCGAACCTTAGCTACTTTAGTAAGAGCTATCATTCAAAAGAATTTAAAGGGTTGGGAAGATTGCTTACCACATGTTGAATTTGCATATAATAGATCTATACATTCTGCTACTAAGTATTCACCTTTTGAAGTAGTATATGGTTTCAATCTGCTAACTCCTTTGGATTTATCACCTTTGCCAATCTCTGAGCATGCTAGTTTGGATGGTACTAAGAAAGCTGAATTTGTGAGACAAATGCACGAGAAAGTAAGGATGCAAATTCAAAAGAAGACTGAACAGTATGCTACGCAAGCCAACAACGGACGAAAGAAAATAATCTTTGAACCCGGTGATTGGGTTTGGGTTCATATGAGAAAGAAGAGATTTCCTGCTAAACGTCGTACTAAGTTGCATCCAAGGGGAGATGGACCATTTCAAGTGGTGGCGCGAATCAATGATAATGCCTACAAGCTTGACTTGCCGGGTGAGTATAATGTGAGTTCCACATTTAATGTTTCTGATCTCTCTCCCTTTGATGTAGGTAATCAAGATTCGAGGACGAATCCTTTTGAGGAGAGGGGGAATGATGGAGACAAAGGAAGTGAACAAGTTGCCCAACAAGCTAACGATATGGATCATGCTCAACCCACTCTAGAAGATGTTGATGATTCATTATGCATCAAAGGGGGCCCAATTACAAGTGCTAAGGCTAAAAAGGTGAAAGAAGCACTTAATGTGCTAATTGAAGATGTGAAAGCCAAAGCGACCATTGAAGAAGGTTTGACCAAGAGTAAGTCTTACGGCTTAGTCAACCTAATTCAAACCTTAGATGAGCTTAACTAGTATCCTTAGTCTCTTGTCTATGTAAGAAGGATATGTTAATTTTGTGGGTTCAATTTAGGCCCAATTTCTAACTTTATTTGGGTTGTAATTGTGCCAAGAGCTCAATAGGCCTATGTAGTCTATATAGGCCTCTACTAAATGGGCTTCCTTTTGGCCTTTTAGGGTTTTTAGGTCACCCTATAGCTATAAATATAGGGGGTGGCGGCCACAACATGTAACTTTTGGCTTATTCAATCTACTACATGGTGAGGCTCTCACTTGTTGGTTCTTCATTGAACTAGAACTTATCAAGGCATCCCCTTGTGGCGTTCAAGACTTATCAACCTCCATCCCAAGGTTGTGGCGTCTATCTTCTTCTTCTTCTATACCAAGTTTCGTGCTTCCTTAAGCATTGGGTTGAGGTTTCTTTCTTTCATTCTCCATCTTTTCGATTTAGACTATCTTTCTCTCTTTTTTCCATTTGTTGTGTGTTCTTGAGACTTCTTCTCATTGGGTTCGCATCAGTATTGCCAACATTGAAAGGGAAAGTGCAGCACCAGCCATCAAGACATCAACCTTGGTCTTTCGATCAGGAAGAATAGATTTGAACTGCAGGAGTTAATACCAAAACATGAGCAGTAGAGGAAATGTATGGCAACAAAGGAAATACTGACTCAAGGTTTAGTCTAAACATACTACTGAATGAATGAATAAAAGTAGAAAATATTGGCATGTCAATATACGAAATCCTATGCGATTGCTTTTGACAGGCAATACAATGATGAGGTGTTGCATCCATGCAAAGAAATTTATGGTTAGCTAAGAACTTGAAACAGATTTTGCAAAAATACAATTCAGCGTGTGTAATGATTAGTTATGCCACTAGTTTCAGCAATGAATAACAACACATGATTATCATTCGGAGTATCTGATGATCTTTAATGACAACTGTGGTCATGTAAGAATCACATAGATAATTAATATTTTAAAAAATAGAAAAAATAAGCAAACTGGTATATAGTCGGGCAATAAATTGACAAAGACAGTAGTACCGAATTTAATAATAAGGTTCATAACTTTATTGAAATTCCTGATGGATGGGATGCAAACGCCAACCTGAGTTATAGCACTAAAATTTCCAAGGCTAATGTTTCGGATGAAGAAAGGGATACTCAATTTCACTTTCTTTGGGAATGCTGCTAAAAAATGTCCAACCTCCTGCAAAGATAACACAAGCACGCCTCATTATCCTATATAAAAGATATTGCAGATTTAGCTTCTATAATAATTAGAAGATGTCCAAAACATGAAATGCAGTTCTAAAAGACAGCATGAGAAGGTAGTCTTCCCTTTAGCTTTACATGAATGCTGGATCCGAAGAACACCATGCAGTTTTTGCTGTCATCATTTTCTAACTCTACAATGCAGAAAAGGTTTATCATGATCTAAATTTCAAATAGTAGACGTATTTTATATTAAAACATTCAGAATCAATAGAGACATTCTTTTTGAAAAGAGTGCTGAAGAAGGGTGAAACTGAAATGAAATGATATCAGCAACATTAATTACATTGCAAGTATGTGTGTACAATATCTACAACTATTGGTTATGATACTAAAGGAATTTCAGGAGATGCTGACAGACAATTATCAATAGTGGCAAATGACTTTCTTAAAAGAAAAGATAACAGTAAAACAGGAAGAAATACAATAAACTAAAATTTATTGTATACCCTAAATTGCACTTAGATGAAACAGCTGAACACCAAGAACACCGTAAGCTAGTGGTAAAGCAGATTCCACAAAAGGGAATAGTTTCTACATATCAAGTGGTTCTGTAGCATTTGGATCTATAAAGTACTTGACTACCTCTGGTGGAAGAGAATTTATCTGTTATTTATAAATATTAATGCTTCAGCACCATCCAAATTTACTCACAACTACGATTAGAAATGTCAAGAATAAATGTACCTGAGATGCAATTCCCAGCTCCACACAGGAGCCTATGGTTAACACAAAGAGAAGGAGAGCAATAACATATTGTAAGAATCTTCCCTTTTACCCCATAAATTCCCCAGAAAGAGGATACCTTCCCCAAGGTCGCCAAAAGGTTCCTCTTTGGTCAGCCAAAAAGTTGAGTATCCAAAAAGATTTTCCTTAATGAGCTTTACATCAGATGGATCCACCTTCTCAAGTCCAAGGAGTTCCAACAGCTTGTAAGACTCGACTTGAAAGCTACTATAAACTGGTCCTTCTGAGGATATCCTAGGTGTCTACAAAGAAAAAACCATATTTGGGCAATATTTATAGAAAAAATCCAAGGAAAAAAAAAATAATGCCACTCTCTTTTTGAAATAAGGAGCTGCTATTGATCTTGGATGATTGAGCCAGTCATCCACACAAGCCCACCAAGTCTCCTCCAAATAAAATGAAGTGAATTTGAATCAGGATCAACTAAACTTGCTAGCATTACTAGGAAGACTATATCTATGTCAAGTAGAACTTATAGTCAAGGTAAACCAGTAACCAAACTTCAATAACCACTGCCCAATTTTTGTCGTCCTTCACCAGGCCCATCTGAATCGATGTAAAAACACACAGAGGATGAAAAAAAACACTTACAAAATTTCAAATGAGAATGAAAACAGAGGATATAGTTAAATTGTCAACTAAAATATACCTTAGAAAACACAGAGATAACTCATTTAAAATGCCTTCGTGATGCACTTTTAAAGACAAAATCATCGATAATAGCATCATAGTCAATGTTTTCTAAAATATTCTTTTCAATGCATAAATTGCTAATCCATTTAGCCTATCTTAAGTCAATGTGGTTCGTAAATAAGATTTTATTAATTTTAATTTTGAAAAACTTCTTTCGGCAGATGCCACTACCACAGGTATTGTCAATAATATCCTATAAGCAATCATCACATTTGGAAATATATTCATTGTCTTTAAAAACTCTAATATTTGAATGGAAGACCATTTTTTATTTGCTTCATAAGATTCACTTGGTAACATTACTTGCTAAACTTGTAGTTCTGAATACATATATTTTGCATCAATATCAGAAGTAACACCATTTCTTAAAGTGTTTTCAAGATTCACACAAGAACTCATCAATTCATCATCATCCAATGAAACTAATTTTGTAACATCATACAAGAACCCAAATATAGATTCAAAATATTGCAACTGTTCAAACCTACTCTTCAATTGCCCAAGAGCAATGTCAACCACTAAGATAATAAAATAATCTATTCGAAAAGATTCTTCCGGTGATTGATTTTCCTTTTCAGTATTAGCAATCTCATCAAAATGTCTTTTTCTACAAATTTACGTTTTGTAGGAAATACAGGCTCAATTTCCATATCAAGTGTTATTTTTCTTGCGTCAATCATAGCAAGCAAAATCATTTTCTCTATATTTTTCAAAAAAGGAAACAAGACCAGATAATTGTTTTATAGCAATATCAAGAGGCATATCCTCTGATTGTAATTTTTTGCTAACTAAGTTAATTTTATGCAAAATATCATGCCAAATAACAAGGCTTAATATAAATTCAAAACTTGAAAGTTCACCAGATGCTAGAGTTTCAGCATCTCTACTTAATTTGTTATCTTCACTTATTTCTGCTAATTTGAACAAAGCTTCTCTGATTTGGGAAGCTTGAGATAGTATTGCTTTGACTGTTTCAATATTGCTTTGACTGTTTCAATATGGCTTTCCCATCTTGTAGTTGACAATGATTTTAAAGTTAATCCATCAATATAGTCAAGCAAAACATTCCATCTTTTTGTTGAATTAGAGAACACGGTGTACATACATTGGCATGCTCTAAAAAATGATTTTTCTTTAACACAAGAATTTGTCATGTCACAAACAACTAAGTTAAGAGAATGAGAATCACATGGCATGTAAAATGCTCTAGGATTAATGTCAAGCAATCTCCTTTGCACACCTTGATTTTTGTCTTTCATATTAGATCCATTATCATAACCTTGCCCTCTCACATTATCAATATCAAGTTCTAATGATCGTAAAACAACTTGCAATTCATTAAAAAGGCCTAAACCAGTTGTATCTTCTACATTTATAAATTCTAAGAAGTACTCTTCTATTTTAATTGGAGGCTCTGAAACATCTACACATCTTAATATAAGAGTCATTTGTTCTTTGTGACTTGCATCCGTTGTACAATCAAGAATTACTGAAAAATATTTTGCCTCTTTTACTTTTCTAATTATTGCATTCTTGACTTTAGAGACTAGAATAGATATTAACTCATTTTGAATTTTATGACTAAGATTGTGATAATGAATCTTTTTATCTTGCATGAGTCGACAATGCTCTTGCATTATTGGATCAAAATTTGCAATCATTTCAAGTAGACCCAAAAAATTGCCATTACCATCTTTATAAATTTTGTCATGTGTATCCCGAAATGTCAAATTATGTATAGCTAGACATTTGACAACAGCAACTATTCTTAGCATAACAACTTTCCAATGTTTTGTGTCCTTTTTAATTTGTTCTTGTATTTCCTTATCAATTGTCAATGTTTTTTTAATCTCACTTGTAGTTCAACAAAAGCACTCAAATTAGTGAGGCGTTCAACACTATTTTCATATTGTTTAAGTTTGTCACATAAATGTTTCCAATCATTAACTCCTTCTCTTGCTAAATTACTTTTGGTGTGCATTACTTTAAACAACTTACAACAAATACAAAATACTTTGTCTAACTCTTTCGAGTACACTAACCATTTTCGATCACGAGTCTCACCATTTGGTAACATTTGAACATAGTAAGTATGAGCAAAGTGTCGAGATTCTTTATCTAAAGGAAACTCGTGAATATCTTCTCTTTTGGGACCTCTTTCCACAAGTAAATCTCTCATATTTGTATCAAGATTATCCCAAACTCTTGGATCAAATATATTCAAATCATATCTAAGTGTTGAACATTGATATTGATTTTGTAAGCTCATCATTACAACAATTATCAATATCTTTAGTTTTGTGAATTTCAGTTTGATCCAAATCTTTAAAATTTGTATCATCTTTGTTTTCATTTTCTATAAATTTCTCATTCTCATCACTTTCGTTTCTCACATATTATTCATTTTCATCATTCTTATTTTTAACAAAATCTACATTTGCATTTGATTCATTAGTTAAAATTTGAACTAATCTTTCCGTTGTGTTATGAGATTCTTTACTAAAATATTTATTCAATGAACCTCTTAAACTTTGGGCATCTCCTCTTCGTTTTTCTTTTTTTTTTTGTCTTTTTTGATATCCAGAGAGTTGTTTCATGATGATAGATAATTATGAACAATAAGAAATAAATAAAGAATAATAAAACCTGATATGAAGAATTTTCTTCGATTTGAAATCCACTTATATAAGACCTTACACAGATATCTGCAAGTTTATAAAAACTACAACAATTCAATTATGTCTTAGAGCAAACCAATAAGAAAGTTCTTGTATTTCACAAAAAAAAATCATAAGATGAGAAAAAATAAGCATACATGAGAAGACATATATGAATAGCAATTTCACTAATTATTCCAAGTAATTTCACTAATTATTCAAACTGAGAAGACATGTCTAACTAATAATAGGGTAATTTACTAAAACATTTGCTTTCTATTTGGTTTCACCAAATCACACCCTAGTAATGAAATTTACCAAATAGTACCTCTCACTAACCCCTTCCATTCCTCTAAAAAAAACCATTGGTATAGAGGCACTAAAAAAGAAGAAAAGAAAATTTATGTTCTAATATTGTCCTGAAAGTTCTACACCTAAATTTGCAATTGAAAAAACAGGAACAAACTTGGACTAACCTTATCTACTTTGTAGATTGGTATTGTTCAATTTGTAGCTATTAGCCAACATAAATGAACCAAAAAATAAATACTATTTAAAGTGTTACAGATTAAAAAAAATGATACAACATAAAAGATATAGGTGAGTGAAGACTAAAGAATAATCCTTAATGAAAAAAATATATAGCTATAAAAATTGTGTATTTTTAACGTGTTCTAATTGATACAGTTTTTCTAAAGAAAAAAATGATACAACATAAAAGATGCAGTTTTTCTAATTGAAAAAAAATGATGAAATATCTATTCATCTTCTAGCACAACGTATTCTCGACTTTCCTAGATATATAGAAGATCACCCAACCACAAGTCTCTGATTATTGAAGAAGAATCAAAGAAAAAAATCTCAAAAGAAACAACAGATAATCCCAAAAAAATCCCAAGGAAACCAACAGATAATCGAGCAAGACGAAGATACAACATCTGATCACACACCAGATCGACCGTTTCATTCTTGATCGCGTCAGTCCGAGAGAGACTGAGACCAAGGAGGACTTGTCTTGCCATCGCCAAGACTTGTAGTAGGCGCAGCGAGGAAGGGAAGGCGCGGCGAGGGACTTCGGTGAGGACGCCGAGGAGAATCAGAGGGTGACTGGGCGAGAGGCACGCTAGGGTTTTCAACGATATTGAGAGTCAAGAGGTTCGAGCATTGGGAACTCGGAGGAAAAAGAGAAAAAATTAAGAATGAGAAACGAAAGTTGAGAGATTAGAGAGAGCAACAGCAAGTACTGGCGGTGAGAATTCGGCCGAGACTTTTTCCGCCCAGCAACAGCAATCTCGAGGTAGCGTTGGCCGTTGGGAATTCTGCGGAAAAAGAGAATAAGAAATAGGGATTAGGAATATACAATATAATATAATATATATATATATATATAAATTGGGCCCCCAATAATTTTGGGCCCTGGGCAGGTGCCCTGGTTGCCCTGGCCCATGGTCGGCTCGGTCTCGAAGGTATACCTTGCTCTCTACTTTGAACACTAAATTGTTAGGATTTGAATACATTAAAGATTTATATTCTAAAGATCCTGACTTTGGAAATGTATTTGAAGTTTGTGAGCATGCTGCATTTGGTAAGTTTTATAGGCACGAGGGATTTCTATTTAGAGCTAATAGGTTATGTGTGTCTAACTGTTCATTGAGGGAATTATTAGTCCAAGAAGCCCATGGTGGGGAACTAATGGGGCATTTTGGAGTGAGAAATGTTGGGTATGGCTTGGCGGGTTTCCTAAGCGAATACCTAGTTGATCCGAGAAACCTCTCCATGCCTACGGATTAAAAATTTAATCCGACTGGAGAGCCGTCTCTCATCAACCGTCTCGTGCCGTATCGAATGATCCAAATCACAACTCGGCCAATTACCAAAATCGGTCTTGTGATTTGCTCGACCGTTCGACCGCGGAATAGGTGACGAGTTGATCGTCAACTTTTGTGTTTATGGTCGGGGTCAAATTATTTAATTATTAACTATGATATCAAATCAAAATAATTAAATAATCATCATGAAATTACGAGGCAAATAAGTACGGCACAAAATAAGAACATAAGGAGTCAAGGAAGAATATACCTTCCGTTACCTTACGATCTTCTACCGTATGACCCTGCCCTCTTGGACATCGTGTGGGCGATGATCTACCAAGACCCGTGGCCACCAAGTCGATCCCTTCTCCTTGCGCCAACCAATCCCTAACCAGAGGGATGTCGTCGGCCACTTCAAGGAGATATTCCGAACACAAACCCAATTAATTCCTTTCCTCCACTGCTAGTGCCTAAACAACAAGTATCTTGGAGTTCTTGTGATCTGAGCAACTCCAAGTTACACAAGCAACTTGTATTCTGAGCAACTCCACAACTCCAACTCGTGTTCGCTCCTCCCGAGGGCTGCCTCACGGTAGCGAGCGCCTCCCTGAGGCTGCCTGACGACAGCGTGGCGCTGTCGTGAGGTAGCGCCTCCCTGGTCGCTGGCGCTGCCCTCCTTGAGCGCTGCCTCACGGCTGCGCTCCCGAGGGCAGCGCCCCTTGGGCGTTGGCGCTGCCCTCCCTGGGCACTGCCTCACGGCAGCGCCACCCGAGGGCAGCGCCCCCTTGGGGCTGGCAGCCTCACGACAGCACCTCCCACGGGGAAGAGAAAGGGGGGGAGGAGGAGGGAAGGAGAGGAAAGCGGCTAGGGTTTTGTGATCTATCAGAATCAACCATCAACTTGGTTCTATGCCACCAAGGGGTATTTATAGGGCTACGATAGGGACCATAAGGAGGAGTTGGATCTTGGCCCGCTAATGGACCCGGTCCATTAATGAGGATCCATTCCACTAAAGGGTCCTCATTGACTTACCTCACCAACCCCCATATTTACATATGGGCTCCACTTATTACGAGTCGTCCATCCCTCGTGTTTAAGATCTCGCATGCCCGTTAATTAATTATATTACTGACAATTTAAATTAATTAACTTCTAGATCCTTGATTAGTACCACTCAACCTTATCAACGTGCCGGATCAAATCCACCGGCAGGGTTTAGCATGATGAACCTTTTGAGCTCATCAAGAGGGCACTGACTCACCAGGACACGGATTCCGTCAATAATCATCGGCATATCATATTATTAATACTATTTCCCAACTTACCGGGTCTATCGATCTAACAGAATAGATCTCGCCCATTGGTAAATCAAAGAAACAATAATTAATAATATATGCCCGATATTATTTCGGGATTAAGGGATCGTACTCCATAATAATATCTTGAGGTCCTATTCAATTATCGAGTCAGTAGAAATCGGATAACCTCCGGTTTTGGTCCTACCCAATGTACTCAAAGCACACTAGTGTAATTCTATGGTCAAGACCAACCACACCTAATTACACTACAACCATTCCGATGGGTTGTCCAATCTCATCTCGGTTGTGGGCCTCTTATTTATACTAAGCAAGGGACTGATAACATGATCTTCCATGTGACACCACACACCATGTTATCTACAATGCAAAGTAATTGGACTTTGTGCATGTACTAATATAAACAGGCATCAAGTGTAGTTGTGATTCTCTTTTTAAAATAAGATGTTCATATTAAGAAATCATGTCTTTCAGTATACACATCCTACAAGAAAAACCCTAGATGTTTTGTTAGGGCATTTCTTTTAGCCACATATGAAAGGAGATGTTGTAAAATTTTGTGAGAAGTATATCACATGTAGGCAAGCAAAATCTAAATCTTTACCTCATGGGTTGTATATACACCTCTACCAATTCCTAGTGAACCTTGGGTTGATATTTCTATGGACTTTATTGTAGGTTTACCAATGTCAAAATGAGGTATGGATTCTATTTTTGTGGTCGTAGATAGATTTTCTAAAATGGCTCATTTTATTCCTTATAGGAAAACAGATGATGCTAACCATATTGTTGATCTCTTTTTTAGGGACATTGTACGACTTCATGGAGTGCCGAAAAGTATAGTTTCAGATCGGGATGCAAAGTTTCTAAGCTACTTTTGGAAGACACTATGGGGCAAGTTGGGAGCAAAGTTGTTGTTTTCTACAACGCGTCATCCACAAACAGATGGAATTTGCATATAATAGATCTATATATTCTGCTACTAAGTGTTCACCTTTTGAAGTGGTATATGTTTTCAATCCGCTAACTCCTTTGGATTTGTCACCTTTGCCTATCTCTGAGCATGCTAGTTTGGATGGTACAAGGAAAGCTGAATTTGTGAGGCAAATGCACTAGAAAGTAAGGATGCAAATTGAAAAGAAGACTGAACAATATGCTACGCAAGCCAACAAGGGACGAAAGAAAATACTCTTTGAACCCGGTGATTGGGTTTGTGTTCATATGAGAAAGGAGAGATTTCTAGTGTCGTACTAAGTTGGATCCAAGAGGCGATGGACTATTTCAAGTCATGGCGCGAATCAATAATAATGCCTACAAGCTTGACTGACCGGGTGAGTATAATGTGAGTTCCACATTTAATGTTTTGATCTCTCTCCCTTTGATGTAGGTAATCAAGATTCGAGAACGAATCCTTTTGAAGAGAGGGGGAATGATGGAGTCAAAGGAAGTGAACAAATTGCCCAACAAGCTAACGATATGGATCATGCTCAACCCACTCTAGAAGATGTTGATGATTCATTTGTTGGGTATGACTTGGCGGGTTTCCTTAGCGAATACTTGGTCGTTCCGAGTGACCACTCCATGTCTACGGATTAAAAAATTAATCCGAATGGAGACCCGTCTCCCAACGACCATCTCGTCCCATATCGAACGATCCAAATTACAACTCAACCAATTACAAAAATCGGCCTTGTAATTTGCTTGACTGTTCAACCACGGAAAAGGCGACGAGTGGATCGCCGACTTTTGTATTTATGGTCGGGGTCCAGTTAGTTAATATTGGCCATGATATAATATGAAAATAATAAACTAACTAACATGAAATGACGAGATAAACAAAACAAGGCACATAACGACATAAGGATAATCAAGGAGCTTGGGGAAGAAATATACCTTCCCGATCACCTCGCGGCCTCCTACCTTATGTCCCTCGTTTCACGGACGTCGTGTGGGCTACGATCTACCGCGAACCGAGATCACTGAGGCACTCCAAAAGACCTTCTCTTCACGCCAACACAAACCCTAGCTCTAGGGTTTGGTACTGCCGGCCACCCTCCCTAGTTCATCGCGCCGCCGGCCACTGGAAGCCTCCAAGCTTGCACCGGCCACAAGGAAGATTAAGAGAAGAGGATGAAGAAGAGAATAGAAGAGAGTAACCAGTTTCTCTCCCACCCAAAACCGGCCAAACTCTTCCCTACCTCTTAGCTTGCGGCGCCGCCGCACCCTCCACTTACGCCGCCCTCCACCTCCCATCGACCAGCCCTCTCTCGCCGCCGATCACCACAAAAGGAAGAGGAGGTCCCTTCCTTGTCTATGTGGTCTTTAGCCAAGAGATGGTGGTGGGAGGATGAAGAAAAGAAGAGGAGATGGCTCCTCTTCCTTGCGCCGGCCACAAGACCTAGGAGAGAGAGAGAAGAGGAGAAGAGAGAAAGCCTTGGGTTGTGGTCAATTGATTAAGTCTTGGTTTCTTGATCTCATAGAGTATTTATAGGGCTAAGGTAGGGACGAAGAGGAGGAGTTGGATCTTGGCCCACCAATGGATCTAAACCTGATCCATTAATTATGATCCATTCCACTAAAGGATCTTAATTGAATTTCCTCACCAACCCCCATATTTTCATATAGGCTCCACATATTACGAGTCGTCCATCCCCCGTGTTTAAGATATCGAATGCCCATTAATTAATTTAAATTATTGACAATTCAAATTAATTAACCTTTGGATCCTTGACTAGTACCACTCGACCTTATCATCATGCCGGATCAAATCCACCTGCAGGGTTTAGCATGATGAACCTTTCGAGCTCATCAAGAGGGCATCATCAACCCGACTCACTAGGCCTATCGATCTAACAGAATAGATCTCGCCCATTGGTAAATCAAAGAAATAATAGTTAATAATATATGCCCGTTATTATATCGGGATTAAGGGATCGTACTCCATAATAAAGTTTGAGGTCCTATCCAATTATCGAGTCAGTACAAATTGGATAACCTCGAGTTTTAGTCATGCTCAATGTACTCAAAGCACACGAGTATAATTCTATGGTCAAGACCAACCACACCTAATTACACTACAACCATCCCGATGGGTGGTCCAATTCCATCTCGGTTGTGGACCTCTATTTATACTAAGCAAGGAACTGATAACATGATCTTCCGTGTGACACCACACACCATGTTATCCACAATGCAAAGTAATTGGACTTCATGCATGTACTAATGTAAACAGGCACCTAGTGTAGTTGTGATTCTCTTTTTAAAATGAAGTGTTCATATAAAAAATTCATGTCTTTTAGTATACACATCTTACAATCTCCCACTTATACTTAATGACTTTGTTGTTCTCTCACTGCCATACATCTGACTCTCATTGGGTGGCTCTACTAACTCCCAGATATGATTAGAATCCATAGATTCTATCTCAGAGTTCATTGCTCTTTGCCAAGAATCTGTATCTTATCTTGGAGGGTCTCGTCATAGGTCCAGGGATCTGGTTCATGTTTACCAAAGACCAAGTCCAAAGACTCTCCCAAAAACATGAACTTTTCAGGCTGTCTGACAACCCTCCCACTGCGACAAGGCACCACCTGTGTATCCTCAGTGACACGCGGTGCAGTGACTTGTGGTGTGTCCTCTTGTACAATTGGTCCTAAGGTCGGAACATCCCCTCTTAACTCTTCAAGCATTAGTCTACTATTGGGCTTATGGTTCATCACATAGTTCTCTTCTATGAATCTGGCATTCATGCTAACGATTACCTTCTGATCTTTAGGACTATGGAATAGACCACCCTTCGTTCCTCTAGGATAGCCTATGAACAGGCGTACCTCCATACGAGATTCCAACTTATCAGTATCTCCCTTCAGCACATATGCTGGACTATCCCAAATCCGAACATTCCTAGACTGGGCTTGCGCCCAGTCCATAGTTCTGTGGGAGTAGAAGGGACTGACTTAGATGGAACCAAGTTCAGTATGTACGCTGCTTTTTCAGAGCGTATCCCCAGAACGAATCAAGGGCAGTTAGCTGGGACTGAATCCCATAAGAGTCTAAATAGCTCATCATTGACCTAACCATTCCATAAGAGTCCTATTCTTTCTTTCTGCAACTTCGTTCTGTTGGGGTGTACCGAGTGCAGTTAGCTGGGACTGAATCCCAGCTTCTGATAGGTAGGTCCTAAACTCTCCAAAGAGGTACTCGCCACCACGATCAGATTATAGTGTCTTGATACTTTTACCTCGATGTTTCTCCACATCAGCCTTGAATTCTTTGAACTTATCAAAGCATTCAGACTTGCGGCGCATCAGATAAATGTACCCATACCTTGAATAATCGTCAATAAAAGTGATGAAGTATTCAAAGCCACCTCTAGCCTAGATTGACATAGGACCACACAAATCAGAATGAATCAGTTCTAGCTCATCTTTGGCCCTATACCCCTTGGCCTTGAAAGGCCTCTTGGTCATCTTACCTTCTAAGCAAGACTCACAGGTCGAGAGGTCTTCCACCACCAATGAACCCAGGGGTCCATCAGCTATCAATCTCTGAATCCTACTAAGGTTAATATGACCAAGTCTAAGGTGCCAAAGATATGTCTGATTCATCTTAGAAGGATTCTTTCTCTTATTTAAGTTAGACGATAAGCTATTCACTTCAGTTTGCATCGTGGGAGTCATTAGTTCTAGAGTATACAGATTGCTGATCATAGTACCCCGAACAGATAATCTCTCTATTTCTTTTTATAACAACTTTGTTATCAAAAGCAACAGAATATTCATCCTTTATCAACTTAGAAACTGAAATTAAATTCATTCTAAACGAGGGTACATAAAGGTAATCTCTCATAACTAACAATTTATTTCTCTCAAAAGATAAATAAAAAACTCTCACTGCAATTGTTGCCACTTCCGTAGCATCGCCCATGTAGACCACGATTTCTCTATTAGCTAGCCGTCGGGTTTCCTGGAACCCCTGCAGAGTATTGCAGACATGGTCAGTGGCTCCCGTATCTACACACCAGGTACTGGTAGATAGCACCACTAAACATGTTTCAACGACTAAGCATGAAGAAATACCTTTGTCTTGACGACGGGGACAGTCTGTCTTCCAGTGCCCAGTTTGCTTGCTCGTGAAGCACTTGCCTTTCGGCTTCTTCACGCCAGTTCGAGGTCCCTGCGATGCTGCTACCTTCTTGAACCCTCCTTGTTTCTTCTTCTTCCTGCCTTTCGACACAGAAGAAGAAACCCTTTCAGTTACTAAGGCCTGCGAGTTCTGACGAAAGAGGCCCTCTGCCGCCTGGAGTTCTCCTAGTAGTTCACCCAAGTATAATCACGTTTGTTCATATTGTCGTTGAGCCTGAACTACTCAAAACTCCTAGGCAGAGATTGGATTCCCCGTCGATCTGTGCTCCCGATACCTCAATCTCATTGAGGTGAGCCATCATCTTCAGGACATGATCCCTCATGGGTGTCCCTTCGACCATAGTGGTCGTCATCAGACTCTTCATCGCGGCCTGCCTAGCAGCTCGACCTTGGTGCCCAAAGAGATCCTCGAGGTTCAGCATCATGTCACTAGCAGTGGGCATGGCATGATGCTGATGTTGCAGCACATTCGACATGGATGTCAGAATGTAGCACCGCGCCATCTCATCTGCCTTGACCCACTTCTTGTAATGCTGCCTCAACTCTTCACCAGGGTCCTCTCTAGGCCTTTCCGGACATTCCTCGAAGAGTACAAATTTGTACTCTTCAGCAGTGAGGACAATGTCAAGGTTCCTCTTCCAGTCTATGTAGTTTGGGCCAGTAAGTTTGTTTTCCTTAAGAATTGTTGCTAGTGGGTTAAAGGTCATTATGAAAAACCTGAGAATCACAACATATACTACTTTAGAATTCGAAAATAAATTGATTCCTCAAAACAATTAATTTTCGAAATCAACCAACACCCCTATACACTGAGAAATTCGCATGTCACGATGGTGTGGATATATACGAATCCCTACATTCGTAAGAG
The DNA here is from genome assembly GCA_024364735.1 of Boesenbergia rotunda. Lineage (NCBI taxonomy): Eukaryota > Viridiplantae > Streptophyta > Magnoliopsida > Zingiberales > Zingiberaceae > Boesenbergia > Boesenbergia rotunda. The sequence goes on along the minus strand of JAGFNQ010000364.1, from coordinate 344,979 downwards.
GAGGTTTTACACATCCATCTTACTATCTTATCAACCTAACTTTTTGACAAGTAAGATCAATAGTTGGTTCGCTTCGGCTCTGCAAAATAATAGCAGTGACTCCGATGGGGAGGATACTATCATTCGCATCTAAGTGTGCATCATCACACGACACTAAGAAAATTATTTCCGATTATGTGCCTTCCAATGGGGAAGTACACACGCTCTTTAACACTTTTCTATAGTCTTTTCCGACCCAGTGATCCGCAGAACAAGTCCATCAGATAGGGAGGAAGGCACTCAGAGCCGACGCGTAGACTTGTCCACATCACTTATCGGATTGTAATGGAAGTCGTGGGACCCTTAGGGTCCCTCTCCCACTTAGTAATTTATTTCGAGGAATTTTAACTTAGTACAACCACACAACCAAGCACATAACCAAATATATGAAAAATGCAGAAAATCCTAGATTTTCTAACTTTCATGGCCCTTGGTCTCTAATGCGCCTCCAGTCGAGTCGTCACTTCATCCGCTCCTCCCTTCCTTCTGCGCAAGCTACCTTGAGGGATCTCCGAGCCGAAATGACTTTATTTACATCATCGATCCTATACTCCACAAGGGAGTGTACATGAAAACTAGATCGAAAGTAAAGTAAATAGCTCGGCTAAACATGTGTCGTATTTAATTACAAAAATTAAATACCTAGCCTCGTCTGTTAGTAAGAGTCCTAGAGCCAATTATGTGATAATTGACTATGGACATTTTGTATCATATTCTATCATTAATAAAGGCATGTTTGGTTATTATACTTACTTTGTATTTGTGTCAAATAACTAAGTATAATAATGTTCTTGGGTAGTAGGTTCTTATCTACATTATATCGATAGGATGTATCGATAGTGAGATAATGTAGAGAACACTACTCTAAACCATTCCTAGTCAAGTATTAATATTCAAGGACAATATTAATGCATGGAGACTAGCATGTAGGTCAACTGATGATTTGAGCTCACAAGTCATGGATATGTGATATCAAGTTGACACATGGGTATACATTGGAGAATGTATACTGAATTGACCCGCCATGAGAAAGTTTCATAGATTATCATATGAGTGTCATAAACTTTCTCATGTGACTATTAGTATGAATAATCCTTAGACCTAAAGTCACTACGGTTCCCTACATAAGGAGTTATGTACTTTGGTATTGTCAAACGTCACCCGTAACAGGGTGGACTATAAAGGCGATCACTGGGTATGTAATGAATTATGCGGAGGGATGTGAGTGATGTAGATGGATCTATCCCTCCCAAATGACGGGAGTGATATCTGTGGGCCCCTTGATCGAGTAGGACTAATGAAACACATGGTCATGCTCAAAAGATTGAGCTCATTTGTTTGTGAGTCTCCTCGGGGATCAAGAAACATAACATTGATTGAGGATGACACGGTCTATGCCTCATTGGTCAATCTAGATATCAAGGATAGAAGGACAAGGTCATACATTATCATAGTCACGGAGATTTAGTCGGATCTCGACTTTTCTTGTTACTTGGGTAGCAATGATGCATTGCTAGATGCCGCTCATTGCTTATGTGTCTAAAGCGTTTAGGCGTATTGCCAACGTCTCAAGAACCTCACACACTAAGGACATGATGCTTCGGGAAGCCCGAGTTGGGAACTCGGAGATCTGAGCCCAAGTTAGGAACTCGGGAGGTCAATTTGGGAGCTTGAGTTGGGAACTCGGGAGCACGGGTCGGGAGCTCGGCACTCGGCAGACTGAGCTGGGAGCTCGGCAGTCTGGGTCGGAGCTCGGCAGACTGGGTCGGGAGCTCGGCACTCGGGAGATTTGGTCAGGAGACCTGGTCGGAAACCCGAGAGGCCCGATCGGGATTACAAGGGAAATTCATTAAAGTGTTTAATGAAGGGAAAAGAAAAGATTCTTTTCTTGTATGGGGAAAAGATAAAGAGTCACATGAAAAGATGTGCTCTTTATTGGTATTAATGAAGAAAGTCAAAGAGACACAAACCTCTTCATATTCATGGGATGAGTATAAAAGAGGGTCTTGTGACTTTGGATGTCTTCTTCCTTTTCTTCTTCCCTTTCCTTTTCCCTCCCTCATCTTCCTCTTTTGGCCGAAACCCTATTGTAGGGTTCTTGGTGTTCTGTGAGCCACCTCAAGTTGCTAGCACAACTAAGGTAGCTCTCCCGAAGTTGAGAGATTGTGTCCATGTGGATACGAATAGAGGCACGGACACTTAAACGTGCAAGAGATCTGGCGCACCTTGGACGAGCGGGATAAGCAAAGGGCACGCTTCAAAGGTATACACTGTAGATAGATCTATTAGATAGTGAACATTGTACGAGTTTTCTTTCGCATGGATCGCTCGAGGGTTCTTGTTTCCGCTGCGTTTTTATGTTTTTGTGCCGGGAGAGCCCAACATCGTCAACCCCGAGGATTAATTAATTACATTAAATTTGCACAACCATTCATACAACCATTATTTGGCCATGACAAGTTGGAATCTCGTGCCTGCAACACAAAGTTAGCCTACGCACATCCACGCATCATCCAGCAAAATAAAATGTATGAAAATGCAAAAATTAACCAATCCTTAAACACACAAAGCCGGAAACTACAGCTCTGATACCAATTGTTAGGTATGGCTTGGCGGGTTTCCTTAGTGAATACTTGAACGTTCCGAGTGACCTCTCCATAACTACGGATTAAAAAATTAATCCGAATGGAGACCCGTCTCCTAACGACCATCTCGTGCCGTATTGAATGATCCAAATTACAACTCGGCTAATTACAAAAATCGACCTTGTAATTTGCTTGACCGTTCGACTGCGGAAAAGGCGACGAGCAGATGGCCGACTTTTGTGTTTATGGTTGGGGTCCAGTTAGTAAATTATTGGCTATGATATAATATCAAAATAATAAACTAACTAACATTAAATGACGAGATAACAAAACAAGGCACATAACGACATAAGGATAATCAAGGAGTTTGGGGAAGAGATATACCTTTCCGATCACTTCGCGACCTTCTACCTTATGTCCCTCTCTTCACGGACGTCGTGTGGGCGACGATCTACCACGAACCGAGATCACCGAGGCACTCCAAAAGACCTTCTCTTCACGCCAACACAAACCCTAGCTCTAGGGTTTGGAACCGCCGGCCACCCTCCCTAGTTCCTTGCGTCGCCATCCACCGGAAGCCTCCAAGCTTGCACCGGCCACAAGGAAGATCAAGAGAAGAGGATGAAGAAGAGAATAGAATAGAGAAACCAGTTTCTCTCCCACACAAACCCTAGCTCAAGGGTGAAGCCTCCAAGTCGCACCCTCCACTTGCGCCGCCCGCCAACTAGCCCTCTCTCACCGCCGATCACCACAAAAGGAAGAGGAGGTCCCTTCCTTGTCTATGTGGTCTTTAGCCAAGAGATGGTGGTGGGAGGAGGAAGAAAAGAAGAGGAGATGTCTCCTCTTCCTTGCGCCGACCATAAGACCTAGGGGAGAGAGAGAAGAGGAGAAGGAGAAAGCCTTGGGTCAATTGATTAAGCTTTGGTTTCTTGATCTCATAGGGTATTTATATGGCTAAGGTAGGGACCAAGAGGAGGAGTTGGATCTTGGCCCACCAATGGATCTAAACCTGATCCATTAATTAAGATCCATATCACTAAAGGATCTTAATTGAACTTCCTCACCAACCCCCATATTTTCATATGGGCTCCACATATTACGAGTTGTCCATTCCCCCATTTTTAAGATATCGAATGCCCGTTAATTAATTTAAATTACTGACAATTCAAATTAATTAACCTCTAGATCCTTGACTAGTACCACTCGACCTTATCATCATACCGGATCAAATCCACCTGCAGGGTTTAGCATGATGAACCTTTCGAGCTCATTAAGGGGGCATCATCAACCCGACTCACCAGGACACGGATTTCGTCAATAATCAACAACACATCATATTATTAATATTATCTCCTAACTTACAAGGTCTATCGATCTAACAGAATAGATCTCGCCCATTGGTAAATCAAAGAAATAATAGTTAATAATATATACCCATTATTATATCGGGATTAAGGGAGCGTACTCCATAATAAAGTCTAAGGTCCTATCCAATTTGATGTAGACCAAGGAGCTGTTCATCAAGACCAAGTTAAAACCGCAAGAGATCATTTGTCACTTCCTGAAGAGCCAATTACAAGACTTCAAGCAAAGCGTTTCAAGGAAGCACTAAACGGGCTAATCTAAGAACAATGGCCTGGCTATGAGAAACGAGAAACCAAGTTAAGCCCAAGTACAAATCAAGGCTTAACCCATGTGATCGGTCTTATTCAGCCATGACTCATCCCTAGCATGATGGTTGGAAAAGGGAAAGGAGAAAAAAAGTATGGAAACTTGGGATTTTGGGTTTCTAAGTTGTTTAATTTCATGCATGCAAAAGTATGGAGACTTGGAACTTTTTTTGGGTTTCTAAGTGTTTAAATGCTTGCATGCAACATCGGTACTTGTATTTGTTTGTATGCATGCATGTAGGTACTTTAGTTGCTTGCTCCCATTATATAAGGGAGAGAATTCCGAATTTGTAAGGACTTTTGGTTTTGGTAAACATCCTAGTGAGGATTTTGTGATCTCTTGGTTCTTAAGGGAACTTCTGAACTTATCGAGTTTATCTCGTGGCGTTCAACAACTGAAACTTATCACCATCCTGGTGTGGCGTTTCCTTCTTACATAGTCTTTGTTCATGCCAGTCTTGGTTGCGGGTAAAGGCTCAAACTCTTGTCATCTTGTTCCTAGCGTTCTATCCATCTTTGTCTCAGGTGTCATCACGTCTGTTGGTGGGGTTCATATCACAATTATCGAGTCAGTACAAATTAGATAACCTCGGGTTTTGATCCTGCTCATTGTACTCAAAGCACACTAGTGTAATTCTACGATCAAGACCAACCACATCTAATTACACTACAACCATCCCGATGGGTTGTCCAATTCCATCTCGGTTGTGGACATCTATTTATACTAAGCAAGGAACTGATAACATGATCTTCCGTGTGACACCACACACCGTGTTATCTAGAATGCAAAGTAATTGGACTTCATGCATATACTAATGTAAACAGGCACCTAGTGTAATTGTGATTCTCTTTTCAAAATGAAGATGTTCATATAAAGAAATTCATGTCTTTCAGTATACACATCTTACACCATTATGCATCAAAGGAGGCCCAATTACAAGAGCTAAGGCTAAAAAGATGAAAGAAACACTTAATGTGCTAATTGAAGATGTGAAAGTCAAGGCTACCATTGAAGAAGTGATGAAAGCCAAGGAGGGGTTTCAAACTTACCAGACAAAGTCGAGGATAAAGAGGCATTGAAGGGAATTGGAGGACCCATGACAAGGTCCAAGACTAAAAAAATGAAGCAAACCTTGGAAGGCTTAATAATGGAGCTCAAGGAAAAGGAGGATCAATGCACAATGGAGGCAACAACTAAATGGATCACATTTCTTCAACTAAAATGAAATTGAGCCAACATGAGGACCATTTTCGTATGTATTTTTGGAGGGTTTTTCTAGAGTGACTTTTGAAGTCTTTTGGTGGGTTTTAATGCCTTTTTGAGAGTTTCTAAGCTATTATTAGGGATTAGTGGTTGCATTAGTGGAAAATAAATTTCATGCATTCATGCATGCATGATAATGGTGCATAATTAGTACTTAGTGGGAAGTGTAGTAGAGGTTGATGTTTCAACTTCCACTAAGTCTATATATAGGATAACTTTTGTATGGCTATGTAGTTTTTGGGATTGGAATGAAATCTGAGTTTTCTCTATTGTGAGAGCTTCCTTTGAGTTCATAGGCTAAGAACTAAATCTGATCTTATCAAGGCAACTTGTGGCGATCAAAACACCCATGACTTATCACTCACCTCCTTATCTTTCTTGAGTGTGGCGTCACTATCCTTCCCCTAACTGAAATTCAAGGTGATCTTATCATTTGGTATCAGAGCCTAGTTCCTTAATTTTCAGGTTTGTGTTTTGTTTGTCAATTAAAAAAAATTCTTTTTGTTCTTGTTCATCTTCGTTGATCTCTCATCCATAGTATTCCATTGGTATCTTTTCATTTTCCATCTCTATTTTTTGTTCTCTATTTGGGTCCTAAACTTTTTTTTAAAAAAAGCTGCTACTAGAGCCATTGTGTTTCTAGTTGAAAAAAAAGAAAAGAATAAAAATTCGGGAAAAAAAATTCTAGGCAGCACCAAAGAAAAAAACAAAAAAAAGGATTTGTGAATTAAAAGGACTCAATATTCCTCTCATTGCTCTTGATCATCGTTAAATTTCTTGTTCTATCTATTTATTTCTCTTGTTCTACTCATATTTTCTTGTTGGTTTCTTGCTCACTCGATCATCTACTTGCTGTTTTGATAAAGAAATCATTGATAAGGTTCTTTTCTTAAGAGCTTATAAAGGAAGCTGAGTGGCTAAATTTGAGTGCAAACACGTGAGTAGAGTGGTGAGGTACTTCTAACATTTCTTTTGTAATTGTCCTTGTCATCTTCTTTTTGTTGCAAGCATGAGTGGGGAAAGAACACCTAATTCCCTTAGGCAAGAGAGATCCTACTAGGCTTCAAATGGAGGCACTTACTCAACACTTTGAGAGGATGCTTCAAAGACAACTTGAAGGATTACACGAAAGGATGGACCAACTTGAAGGAGGAAGAATTTCTAACCATGGGGGCAATTCTAATCATGAAGAAGCTCATCAAGCAAGTGACCTATTCTATGGTTCTCCAAGAGAAGGAAGGAAGCGTGACAGAGGAAGAAGACGTGAAAGAGGAGGAAGAGACCAAAGATGTGAAGATGATCTAAGAGGTGTGAAAGTCAAGGTACCTTCCTTCCAAGGGAGGAATAACCCCGAAACATATCTTGAGTGGGAGATGAAAATAGAACAAATCTTCTCATGCCACAATTACAATGATGCAAAGAAAGTGAAGGTGGCTGCCCTTGAGTTCACTGATTACGCCTTAATTTGGTGGGATCAAGTGCAAAAGGATAGAAGAAGGTATGAAGAGCATCCTATAGACACTTGGGATGAAATGAAGACTTTGATGAGAAGGAGATTTGTGCCTTCCCACTACCATAGAGATTTGCACAACAAATTGCAAAGACTCACCCAAGGGAGTAGGAGTGTGGATGAGTATTACAAGGAGATGGAGGTGGCTTTGATTAGGGCCAATATTATGGAGGATAGGGAAGCAACCATGGCTCGATTTCTCCATGGTCTAAATCGAGATATTGGAGACATTGTGGAGTTACAACATTATGTGGAGCTTGAAAACTTAGTTCATCAAGCAATGAAAGTGGAGCAACAATTAAAGAGAAATGACATTATGAAGAAATCATCTTCTTCAAACTACTCTTCAAGTTGGAAAGACAAGCCAAAGAAGGAGGGTTCTTCTTCTAATTCTAAGGAGGTAACAAGCACTAAGAAGCCTATTCCTACTAATTCTTCTTCTACTTCTAAGAGTAGGGATATCAAGTGTTTTAGGTGTTTGGGAAAAGGACATATTGCATCCGAATGCCCGAATAAGAAGACTATGGTGGTGAGGGATAATGGGATTATCTCTAGTGAAGGAATTTCTTCTCATTCCTCTTCCTCAAGCGATGGGGAAAATGATGGAGCAGCCTATGCACAAGATGGAGATCTCTTGATGGTTAGGAGGTTATTGGGGAGTCAAGTCAAGGAGCATAAGGAGGACCAAAGAGAAAATATTTTTCATACCCGCTGCCTTATTCAAGGTAAAACATGCTCTATGATCATTGATGGTGGGAGTTACACCAATATGGCAAGTACTAGGTTGGTCACCAAACTCAACCTACAGACTACACCACATACAAGGTCATATAAACTCCAATGGCTGAGTAATAGTGGTGAATTGGTAGTAAATCAGCAAGTGTTGATTAATTTCTCCATTGGCAAATATGAAGATCAAGTTCTATGTGATATTGTACCTATGGAGGCAAGCTACATTCTTCTTGGAAGACCTTGGCAGTTTGATAGGCGAGTTCACCATGATGAATTCTCCAACAAGTTCTCTCTTGTTCACAATTCTCGCAAAGTCACACTTGTACCATTATCACCTAGGGAGGTTTGTGAGGATCAAATAAAAATGAGAGAGAAAAGAGAAAAAGAAGAGCGAGAGCTGAAGAAAAGAGAAAAAGAAGAGCGAGAGCTTAAGAAAGACAAAGAGTGTGTGAAAAAGAAAATAATTGATTTTGAGGACAAAATTCAAAAGAAAAGAGAGAATGAGGAAAAGAAAGAGAGAAAAATAGAAAATTTGTTTACAAGAGGAAGTGAGGTGAAGAGAGCTTATTTGACGAGGCAGCCCATATTTCTTCTTTTGTGCAAGGAAACTTGCTTGGAATCTAACACTAACTCTTTGCCTAGTGATGTTGTTGTTATTTTGCAGGATTTTGAGGATGTCTTTCCCAAGGAAGTACCTCACAATTTGCCACCAATGAGGGGGATAGAACACCAAATTGACCTTATTCCTGGTGCTTCTCTACCCAATAGATCAGCTTACAGGAGCAACCCTCAAGAAACAAAGGAGATACAAAATCAAGTAGAGGAGTTATTGCAAAAAGGATGGGTTAGGGAGAGCTTAAGTCCTTGTGCTATACCCGTAATTTTGGTACCTAAAAAGGATGGATCATGGAGGATGTGCACTGAATGTACAGCAATCAACAACATCACAATTCGGTATAGACATCCTATCCTTAGACTTGATGATTTACTTGATGAATTGCATGGTGTTTGCTTCTTTTCTGAAATCGATTTGAAAAGTGGGTACCATCAACTTAGGATAAGGGAAGGGGATGAATGTAAAACTGCTTTCAAAACTAAATATAGATTGTATGAATGGTTGGTAATGCCTTTTGGGTTAACTAATGCGCCAAGCACATTTATGAGGCTTATGAACCATGTTTTACGAGATTTTCTTGGAAAATTTATGGTAGTATACTTTGATGATATTTTGGTATATTCCAAGAGTCTTGTTGAGCATATTGCACATCTCCAATCTGTCTTACATGTCCCTTGAAAGGAGAAACTATATGCTAACTTAGAAAAGTGTTCTTTTTGCACTGATCATGTGGGTTTTCTTGGGTTTGTCATAAGTTCTAGAGGAGTGCAGGTTGATGAAGGGAAAGTTAAGGCCATTAGAGATTGGCCAACTCCTAAAACTGTGAGTGAGGTTAGGAGCTTCCATGGGTTGGCAAGTTTCTATCGAAGGTTTGTGAAGGATTTTAGCACATTGGCAGTACCCCTAAATGAAATTCTTAGGAAAAATATGAGTTTTAAATGGGGTGAGAATCAAGAAAATGCATTTCAAGCACTTAAGGACAAACTCACACACGCACCCATTCTCACTTTGCTTGATTTTTCCAAATCATTTGAAATTGAATGTGATGCATCTCATGTAGGTATTGGGGCTGTTTTACTTCAAGATGGTCATCCTATTGCATATTTTAGTGAGAAGTTAGGTGGCACCACTCTCAACTATTCCACTTATGATATAGAATTGTATGCACTTGTTAGAGCTTTGCAAACATGGCAGCATTATCTTTTGCCTAAAGAATTTGCCATTCATAGTGATCATGAATCTTTGAAGTATTTGAAAAGGCAGGGGAAGCTCAAAGCACAGGGGAATCATGAATATTTGAAGTATTATGTGGGAACATAATAAAGCACCTGAAGGAGCGCCGATGACAGGATCGGAGGGACAACCCCTCACCCTCACGCGAGAGGAATTTGACCGCCTGGTGGCCAGTGCCATCAAGGAAGCCTTGGAGCAGCACCAAATCGAACAGGTTGTCCCACAACCAGCGAGTCCGCCGAGGGAGAAGATCCCCAGAATCTCCGCCTCGCACTCCCGAAGGTCCGTAACCCCTGTGGGGCGACAGGATGGCGCAGCCCAAGGCCCTCAGAGAGAATCCCCTGGAGAAGGGGAAAAGGTCTACTCAGTGGCCTCCAGTGCTCAGAGGCATGACGAGGAACCGGGGAGGAGGGAGGGACCCAAGACCTTTCAGAAGACTCCCTCTACCCCTTTCTCGTTTGAGATTGTCGAGGACCCCATGCCGAAGTAGTTTCGCGAGCCGGGAATCCCTGAGTATGACTGGAAGACGGATCGAGAGGATCACGTCTGCAAGTTCGAGAATGCGACACTTCTGCACCAATATACTGACGGAGTGAAGTGCCGGGTGTTTTTGAACACTTTGTCTGGAGCAGCGCAACGGTGGTTTCAGAGGTTGCCCCAGGGTTCCATTAACTCCTTCGCGGAGTTCAAAACAGCCTTCCTCCACCATTTTGCGAGTAGCCGGCGCTACCAGAAGACAACACTCAACCTGTTCGCTCTTAAGCAAAAGCCTAAGGAGCCGCTCAAGGAGTACATACAAAGGTTCAACAGGGTGGCACAGGATGTACCCAGCGCGACATCGGAAATATTCGTCAGCGCCTGCACCCAAGGAATCGCGGAAGGGGACTTCTTTCAGTCCTTGGTGAGGAAGCGCCCCGCCAGTTTTGATGACTTGCTGGGACGCTCAGTCAAGCATGTCAATGTAGAGGAAGTACAGTATGCCCCGCGCAAGGATCCAGTTGGAGCTCCTCCTCCCGTAGCCCCTCGGTCAGATAGGAAGGAGCCCCCGGCTCCGGCGCGGGGAAAAGACCTACCGCCCGGGAAGGATCACTGGACTGGCAGGCGTCGGCTAGTGGAGACAGTAGACACCGAGCAGCCGGAGGCACTGCTCAAGTACTGCAATTATCATGGCAGTTCGACTCACTCGACAGAAGAGTGTCGTGCCCTGAAGAAGAAGTTCACTGAGGAAGCGGATACCAAACCGCGGAGAAAATGGAACAAGTCAGGATATCACCGAAGGTCGCCATGACGAAGCCTTTCCCCTCGGCGACGACCTGCAGGGGAAAACGAAATCCGACCGCAGTCTCGATCGTGATCCAGAGGCAGAAGCGGGGGGCCCGCGCCCCGAAGATCCCTCTCCTTGGAGAGAGATCCCCAAAAGGGCAAAGCCCCTATGCAGGGCCCCCTTCGGGCCACGTAGGGGTCATCTCCGGAGGACCTACCGGGGGCGACTCTAACCGAGCCTGGAAGTCATACACCCGGCGAGTGGAAAACTACTCCATCGGGACAAGCCGAAGCCAGGTGTCGAGCCCGACTATCTCGTTTGGGCCATCCGACCTCGAAGAAGTGGAAGCTCCACATGAGGACACCATAGTGATCGTGACTCGCATTGCCAATTATGAGGTGAAGCGCATCTTCGTAGACACGGGGAGTTCCGTGAATATTCTGTACAGAGCGGCTTGGGAGCAGATGCAGATAGACGAGGATGAATTGATCCCCGTCTCAACCCCCTTGTTTAGCTTTATGGGATATCGCGTACAACCATTAGGGCAGATTACCTTGTCACCCTCGCTAGGTAGCGATAGGCTCGAGAGAACTCGGAAGACTCCTTTCTTAATTGTGGACGCGCCTTCCTCCTATAATGTCATCCTGGGTCGACCAGCGCTCAGCACCTTCCAGGCGGTGGTCTCTGTATACCACCAGAAGATCAAGTTCTCGGTGGGCCATTGAGTGGTGGAGGTCCGAGGGGATCAGCTAGTTTCTCGAAGGTGTTATAGTGACGTGGTCAGGTCCGAGTCTAGGAAGAATCCACGAGGCCTGGAAGAATAGCTGCTGAAGAAAAAGAAAGAAACTCAGAAGGTCTCGATTTGGCTGAGGTCCCCAGTCCTTCTTGTCTTGGTAAGATTTGTAATTTGCTTAGAGCAACTGTATATGTCTCTCTGTGCGCTTGCAGCAAAATCAAGTAATAAAATGGAATGCTTCTTTCAAAATGACAAATGTGCTACTAAGGAAGTCAAAACTCTAATGCCCCGCGGTGCAGCCTATACCCGGGCTACTTAGGCTTGGTTCGGGACCTACACGCCCGTCCAAGTAATCTAAAACCCTAATGCCCCGAGGTGCAACCTATGCTCGGGGTACTTAGACTTGGTTGAGGACCTACGCACCCGTCCATATAATCTAAAACCCTAATGCCCCGCGGTGCAGCCTATGCCCGGGGTACTTAGGCTTGGTTCGGGACCTACGCGCCCGTCCAAGTAATCTAAAACCCTAATGCCCCCACGGTGCAGCCTATGCCTGGGGTACTTAGGCTTGGTTCGGGACCTACGCGCCCGTCCAAGTAACCAAAACCCTAATGCCCCGCGGTGCAGCCTATGCCTGGGGTACTTAGGCTTGGTTCGGGGCCTACGCGCCCGTCCAAATAATCTAAAACTCTAATGCCCCGTGATGCAGCTTATGCCCGGGGTACTTATGCTTGGTTCGGGACCTATGCGCCCGTTCAAGTAATCGAAAACTCTAATGCCCCGCGGTGCAGCCTATGCCCGGGGTACTTAGGCTTGGTTCAGGACCTATGCGCCCGTCCAAGTAACCAAAACCCTAATGCCCCGCGGTGCAGCCTATGCCCGGGGTACTTAGGGCTTGGTTCGGGACCTACGCGTCCGTCCAAGTAATCTAAAACCTTAATGCCCCGCGGTGCAGCCTATGTCCGGGGTACTTAGGCTTGGTTCGGAACCTACGCGCCCGTCCAAGTAATCTAAAACACTAATACATCGCGGTGCAGCCTATGCCCGGGGTACTTAGGCTTGGTTCGGGACTTACGCGCCCGTCCAAGTAATCTAAAACCCTAATGCCCCGTGCTGCAGCCTATGCCCGGGGTACTTAGGCTTGGTTCGAGACCTACGCACCCGTCTAAGTAATCTAAAACCCTAATGCCCCGCGGTGCAGCCTATGCCCGGGGTACTTAGGCTTGGTTCGGGACCTACGCGCCCATCTAAGTAACCAAAACCCTAATGCCCCGTGGTGCAGCCTATGCCCGAGGTACTTAGGCTTGGTTTGGAACCTACACGTCCGTCCAAGTAATCTAAAACCCTAATGCCCGCGGTGCAGATGCCCGTGGTACTTAGGCTTGGTTCGGGACCTACGGGCTCGTCCAAGTAACCAAAACCCTAATGCTCCGCGGTGCAGCTTATGCCCGGGGTATTTAGGCTTGGTTCGGGACCTAAGCGCCCGTCCAGATAATCTAAAACCCTAACGCCCCGCAGTGCAGTTTATGCTTGGGGTACTTAGCCTTGGTTCGGGATCTATGCGCCCGTCCAAGTAACCAAAACACTAATGTCTCGCGGTGCAGCCTATGCCGGGGGTACTTAGGCTTGGTTCGGGACCTACGCGCCCGTCCAAGTAACCAAAACCCTAATGCCCCGTGGTGCAGCCTATGCCCGGGGTACTTAGGCTTGGTTCGGGACCTACGCGCCTGTCCAAGTAACCAAAACCCTAATGACCCGCGGTGCAGCCTATGCCGGGGTACTTAGGCTTGGTTCGGGACCTACGCGCCCGTCCAAGTAATCTTAAACCCTACAGCCTCTCGATGTGTAGGCTTGGTCTCGGAGCTGTATACGCCCAGCCAAGAGATGATAAACCCTACAGCCTCTCGGTGTGTAGGCTTGGCCTCGGAGCTGTACACGCCTGTCCAAGAGCTGATTAAACTTTACAGTCTCTCGGTGTGTAGGCTTGGTCTCGGAGCTATATACGCCCGGCCAATAGTTGATAAACCCTACAGCCTCTCGGTGTGTAGGCTTGGCCTCGGAGCTGTACATGCCCGGCCAAGAGCTGATTAAACCCTACAGCCTCTCGATGTGTAGGCTTGGCCTCGGAGCTGTACACGCCCCGCCAAGAGCTGATTAAACCCTACAGCCTCTCGGTGTGTAGACTTGGCCTCGGAGCTGTACACGCCCCGCCAGAAAACAAACAAAAGTCTTATGTCTGCTCCAACTACACAGGACCGAAGCTGAACAGGGAATCACAATAAAACCCAGGGGTTTAACGATAAATCAAGTAAATATTTTCTTAAGATCAAAGAATTCAAAAAGAGTAAACTACAGTAGTCAGGGGAGGATGGGAGGAGGACAAGCACATAGTAATGGGGCGCCCTACAAAGCCCGCTCTTCGAGGGAAAGGTCGTCCCAGACACGTTGAATAGTTATTGCGCTCAAATCGGAGCCCGGTTTCAATAACTTGTCCTTCTCCAATTGTTTGATGGCGCTGTGAAAGCCTTGTTTGAGGGTCTTAAATGCCTGTGTAGCCACCAGATTGGCGTACTCCTCCGACCTCAAAAATTTGGCTTTGTAGGCCGCCTCCATCTGAAATACTTGAGGTACAGAATCTTTTGGCTGCTGTTGGCCCCTGGGTTTGGCTTCGGTTTTGGCTAGCTTTAGTGCCTCCACTTTTAGGAGCAGGCGCACCCTGAACCTCTTGTACTTCGTGGAGTTTTTGAGGAGCAGCAACAGCCTGGGCGTTAGCTCGGATCACTTGATCATAGAGATCGGCTGCGTAAGAACTCGACAGTTCTAAGTCGTGTGCTCGTAAGGCCATCACGCGCTCCTATTCTGCGCCTCGGTCCTCCAGGATTTTCTTAGCAGCCTCTAAAATATTAACTTGGTCGGACAACTCCTTATTGCGGGCCCGGAGTTGCTCTCGCTCTTGCGATAGTTTTTGTAAGTCCTCTTTTAGAGCCTGGTTCCTCTCGGACCCTAAGCGTTCCCGGAGTCGCAAGAACGGGCGTAAAGGCAAAGACCTATGCGAATGCAACTTTTTCATCCCGACACTAGTCCGATCAGTCAGCCACACTTCCTTCGATCAGACTTGAAGGGAGAGACTTGTGATGGGGCTGGATAGCCTGTGCCCGACAAGGGGGATGAAGAAGCCAGGGACACAACATAACCTCTCTTCTTCGGCCCCGAGGCCCCCCCTTTCCGGGGGCGCACTCGGGAAGGTCATACCAAGAATCCCTCGCGGAAGCCCTCTCGGGAGGGAAGACCCCGAGAGTACTTCAGGAGATATCACACCCAAAGACCCCCGAGCTTACCTCGGGAGGCGGAGTCCTCGCAACAGTCGACCTCGGGAGCCCCGAGTGTCTCAACTAGAGAAAGAGTGATAATGACACGGACTGTTTCAAAGGATACCCTTTTATCACCGAAAGCAGGGGGTGCGGCTTGGATATCGGAAATGTGGCACCGATAAAGGGGGCACGACTAATCTGCCGACACCAATATAAAAGGTAGTTCAACCCCTCTGGTAAGGGGGTTACGATCTTTCGTTTTTGCATACTATCTTTCTTTCTCACCATAATTCAGATAACTTACTAATTTGAACGTCGGAGTGGACTCCACCGGACCCCTGTCGATATGTCCTCCTAACGCTTGTGTTATTTTCTCAGGACCCCCCAAGTACCTTAGCTACATAGTCATCTCCGCATGGGCTGAGCCTCAGTGGCTGGCCATCGCCGACGACTCATTCCGAAATATATATATATATATATATATATATATGTTTTTTTGGTAAATAACAAATTATTATTAAACGTTTTTATTTTTATTTTTTTGATAAATATGAATTTTCTCGATTTTTTTTAACGTCACGATTTTTTAAAATCATAGTGGCACGAATTAATATGAGTTTGATGGGACTGATACATTTAATAAAACATTATAAAAAAAATGTGTTTTTGAATATCTATAAAAAAGTCTTTTTATCTTTTTGCTACGTTAAAACCCGAATTAAGAGGTGAAACGAGGACAGGGAAAGTCTGAAGCGAAAGTACGGCGGCAATGGTGATGAAGAAGAAGAGCGTGCCCGAGTGGCTAAACAGCCCTCTCTGGTATTCCAAGCCACCTGATGATCGCCCCATCTCCCGCTACGATACCAAAACTCTAAGGCCGGACTCTCCGCCGCCGCCGCCTCCACCGTCGCCCCCGCCGCTTTCTAAATCTCCTTCCCTTCCTGCGCTTCTCGGTTCCGAGAGATCGGACTTACCCTCCGGCGAGCCGAGTCCGTGTCGTCCATGGTTGGAGGAGGAACTCCGCGACTCGGAGCTCTTAGTCGACTTCCGGATCACGGTTAGGGTTACCCTACATGTTGTCGCCGCCCCCATGTTCCACTTGTTTCTTTTTCTTCGATGTTGATGAACTTACCGTCTTTGGTTCTCAGTTGTCGAAGAGGGTCATTAATATTGGGGAGGTGCGAAGATTAGCGTGTCAGGGTGTTCCGCATGCCGTGCGTCCGACAGTATGGAAGGTCCTGATTGATTCCCGTTGAATTACGAGAGTTTATGAAAAGTTAGCAATGTCCGGACACTTGATCAGTTCACCGTTCTAGCATTCTCCATAAGACATTCTCTCTCTCTAGATAGCTGAATCGCCTTTTGATGCTACTTATTAGTACGATCTCTGTTTGTATTCATTTATTGGAAGTTATGAGAATATTCTTTGTAGTGAGCAGCTTTTGTTGGGTCATTTGCCACTTGATCACACATTATGGGCACTTGAATTGGAGAAGAAGATGAAGCAGTATAATAAGCTTAAAGATGATTTACTGCTAAACCCTGTAAGTCTCTATCATTCATCATATTTGATTGTACCATGATTGACTATATGAACTACTGAAAACACAAGGGACATAATATTTCCTCTAGGTTTCTAGATTGCATTATTTTTACATGTTCTGGGTTTCTGAATTCTTACTGTTGCTAGTCAGTCTGAAATCACGCGTAGAATGGAAGCTTCCGCTGTTACAAAAACTGAGGAGTTAGCTAATGAAAACATTGGCTTGCTTTCGAGGTCAGAGATAAAGCATGAAGAACATCCTTTGAGTCTTTGTAAAAATAGTATATGGAATCAATACTTCCAGGTATTACTATTTTTTTCGCCTACTCTGAGTTTTACCGGAGAAATTTAATGTTTGACCGAAAAGCTATTTAAGAGCATTTTTCTTGTGTGATTTTATAAAATGAATACCTATCATGTTTCTTCCAATAATATCCTGGTTTTCTTTATTGCATTGAAGAAACCTTGTGGATGAGAAATTGTTATCTTTTTGAATTTTATCCTATTGACCATATAGCAGGACGCTCAGCAAATTTTTTCATCCAGTTGTTTTATCTTTATTTGATCTGGAACCTCTTTCATAGAAAGACTGCACTTGAAGCAATGTGTAAAAAGAATACTTTTTTACTTTTCGAACAAAGAGGCAGTTGGCTTTCCATATCTTTCTAGTGCATATCCCATTATTTTTGATCTTCTAGTTATTTTAGTAATCTTTGGCTTTGGAATTGTGCTTAAACCAATGCCTTCAAACTCAGAATGGCCAGGTGGTTCAACTAGTTCAATCTGAAATTGTTAGTGTTCTGATCCTCTTTATTAAAAAAGGCCAAACAAAGGAAAAAAAATCTAACAAAGCAACTAAGAAATAGCAACAGTTAATTTCAAAAATAACATGAGAATCGAAGAAAGATGGAAGCATAAAAAAAAAAAAAAGGCACATACAAACATTGCAAAAACCAGCCATCCAAAAATGTTGAATTTTCTGAGTGTTAGTTCTGGCATTTAACTATACAACCATCAACCTTGATTATCAAAATCGATATCAAACTCAATGTCAGGTTGGGACTGTTAAAAATGCTTGGCATCAATTGAGATAAGTAGGATTATTGAAATTTAAATTGGTAAAATAATTCAAATAGGTAAAAAAAAATAAAATGTCAATTTTTATTCCTATAGAATCAACTTCAAATTCTACATTAGCTCAAATAATTGATCTTAAAAAGTAGTTTGATTTAGTGAACTAAACGCAGTAAAACACCAACCCTTTTAAGTCAATTAATATTGATTTTACTGATCATTCTTATTTATGTTATTGATTCATTTAAAATTATTTTTTCTAATTAATTGATTGAAAATTTTGCATTTAATTAAATTCACTTAGGTGTCATGGAAGATAACATAACAAAATTGTATGCTATTTATTAGTTCATTGATAGTTTTCAAGCTCATAATCTTGATAGTATGATAGTTAAGATTATGGTCTAGACTTAGGATCTTATGATCCAATCCAACCTTAATGAGCCAAATCCTGCATAAATGCGCTAAATCCCAAGTAGGTCTAATTGAGCCAAATCCCAAGTAGAATATGAATGAGGCTAGGATCTTATGAACATATGATCTGATTTTGTCATGCCTCGGGGGACCCGCATGTCCGATGGCAAACGGACAATATTTCTCTTGTACGACGGACAATTTGAAACCTTTGTACATGACCTACACGACCTCCAACATACCTCAGCCAACACAATCGTAAAAAATATAACAAAAAGAAAGTAAAATGTATCACAGACCAATCACGAACATACAAAGCGCGTACTGGCTAGACTTACATCACCAAAATACATCACAAGGTCCTCTGGGGCACACAAAGCACACTACCACAAATTAAAGGACATATACAAATCCATGAAAAACAGAAAAGAAAATACACCCTTACCACATGAATACCAACTGAAACCAAGACGAAATCATCGACGGGACGGGACTGGCTGCTGGGCCATTCTTGGCAATTCCAAGCATGCCATCCTAGAAACAGAAATATTACTATCAGGGCGAGTCTAAGTGAACTCAGCAGGAATAAAGATAAGATATGCATGACATCGAAAAGCTATACAAGCAATATAGAATGAAGCAAATACAGTCTCATAACGACATTAGAAATCTAACTGAAGTACTATATGAAATATACATACCAGAGTCAACCCATCCCGTGGGATGATAAGATCATAACCCCGCGAACCGGAACCCTCAATGGGCAAGCTCGTACCACACGAGCAATGATAAACCTCTCCACGGGTAAGCTCGTACCACACGAGCAAGATCATAAAACCATATGTAAATACCTCTGTATGTGCATGTCAAACATATGCATTAATCATAACTCAATCAAATGAAACTATGCATTGTACGCACATGATGCAATGTCATATGTCACCCCTTGATAATGTTGTAAAAATCGGGCTGGGCGGGCTCCTAGGCGCCGCCTAGGCGCCAATCGGCTCCCAGCCGCTCCGAGTTTGTGCAAATCGGCAGGGTTGTGGCGGGGGGCCGCCTAGGTGGCGCCTCGGCGCCCTGGGCGGCGCCCAGACCATTTTTTTAAATTTTTTAAAGAAAATTTGATATAAAAAATATAGAAAAGGTGGGATATGCGTTGGATAGGCATATGCATATTGGTTGTTCTTGGATATTTATTTGATTAAATAGCTGCGTTGGATAGGTAGGAAGTTTTGCAATATCAGTTGTTGAAAATATTAAAGGTGCACTTAGTTGGCCTGGGGATGTGCTTTTTGACATGAGCATTGGTGCATGGACTGGTGTTCTTCCAAACTACTTGATGAACAACCATCAATTTCACCTTGATATTCATAATGAGCAAGATCATATCAGCAAGCTTATATCTTTGAGGAAGATGTTAAGCATTTCCACACGGTCAGTTTAAACACTTTAAGCTTCTTGTCATTTTGAATTATCTGATTAAGTTCAGAGGAAATATTACTGTCATTTTGTTACTAATCCACTATAGTCTATGTTTAATTGGTTGGTATATACCTGTTTTATTATACTTTTAGTAGGCGAAATGATAGAAATATCTTAAGCTAAGGGTCCAAAGGAGAAGCATACATTTATTCATAATACCATTAACTGGATTCCTTATAAACAGTAAAAACGCCTAGGCCTTGCCTAGGCCGCCTAGGCGCTAGGCGGTAGTTCTTCGCTCGGTTGCCGCCTAGCGATTTTTACAACCTTGCCCCTTGAAGCCAGTTAAGCCATCGCCACATGTCGTATGCAGACAGTCGAGTAAGTAAGGCTGTGACAACTATATACACTCTGCCACTACTGTTCCGGAGTGACCGAGTAGACAGGATATAGGCGAAGTACCACACTCCTACCCAAGCGAATGGGGGAGCACTGCTCTCATTCCCTCGAATCACCGAAAAGAGGTGTAATCCATCGAATATACATCGCTCCGATCTACCACTACCCCTGAGTAGGTTAACGTGTCCTGACAGTTAGAGCTGTCAATTTGGTTTGGCCGTCGGGTTGCCCCCCGCCAATCATTTAAGCGGTTGGTTAGCATTTAAGCAACCCAAGCCGCCGCGGCCAACCCGCTAGGCCCGACTGCACGGGTCGCCGCGACGGCTGGGTTGACCCGCGGGTTGAAATTACATTTAGTTAGTTTTATGATAATTTATTATCTTTCTTTGTTATTATTTTGAATAAAAATAATATTTTTCATTTATGATTACTCGTTTGTATCCATTTATATTTAAATTATATTTCTTAATATATTTGATTGATGAAATTAAATATATGATTTTTTAATTTTTTAATTTTTTAAAATATTTTGATGGCCCGGGTTGGCCGCTAACCCACGGCCCGCCTTGGATTGGGTTGGGTTGGGATTTTCCAACCGCCTAGATGACGGTCGACCCGCCCGCCCCGCCAATGGCCGCCGCCATGGGCCGACCCGCCCCGCCACGGGTTGGCCCGTTTGACAGCTCTACTGACAGTGGCAAATTGCCCACCCTCCGTCAACCTCAAATTCTTGAGTGGTTGTGTGGGCAGATCTTGATATGACTGTCGATCCATCTAACCACAAGGGAGTGAAGGGTTGATAATTATGTAACAATGCAAGGATGATGCATGATACTAATCAATGCAACAGCCACCAGATCATCATCCATACCATAATATGACACGCACAAGTCTGAATAATGTATAAGATCTTAACCATCATACAACTGGGTAATTAGGTAAAAGTATAACTAGTGGTCATTCTAATGTTAGGTATAATGTATCATAACCAATCCTAAGCACACATTCACACATGTGCACTCTTTAGAGTAAGAGTATTAAAGTGAAATTGTATGGATATAACTATGATTATCACAAAGTCCAAGCAGTTAAGTATCAAGCGGGATAATCAAAAGTAGGAAAAAGGTAATAACCTACTACTACCATAACAATAAGCCATGCATACAATATCAAAAGTAAGGAGTCTGTAATTTGATAATTGTTATGTGATGTAAGAGATACAAAGATTAGTCCTATTTATATACAAAAACTAGGACCTTTTCAAAAGGAATAAATCAATACTTATCCCTAATATTTAGGATATTCTAACATCCCTAATATTTAGGATATTCTAACATCCCTAATATTTAGGATATTCTAACACTCCCCCTCAAGCTAGAGCATATAAATTATATGCACCCAGCTTGTTACATATGTAGTCAATTCGAGGACCTCTCAGTGACTTAGTAAATATATCTGCTAGTTGATCATGTGAGTTAACAAAACTAGTAGATATTTCTCCAGATATGACTTTCTCTCTGACGAAGTGACAGTCAACTTCAATATGCTTTGTCCTCTCATGAAAAACTGGATTTGAAGCGATATGCATGGCGGCCTGGTTATCACATATAAGTGACATTTGTGTGACATCTCCAAACTTTAACTCCAGGAGCAACTGTTTAAGCCATATAAGCTCTTGACTGGCTATAGCCATAGCTCGATATTCTGCCTCTGCACTGGATCTTGCCACAACATTCTGCTTTTTGCTTTTCCAAGAAATAAGGTTACCTCCGATAAATATACAAAAACCAGAAGTAGATCTCCTATCACTGGGAGATCCTGCCCAATCTGCATCAGAATATCCTATGATTCGAGTATGTCCTTTGTCTTCGTACAAAAGACCCTTTCCTGGAGCGCCTCTGATATATCGAACAATGCGAATTACAGCATCCCAATGTTCTTTACATGGAGAGTTGAGAAACTGACTTACTACACTTACTGCAAATGAGATATCTGGACGAGTAACAGTAAAATAACTTAGTCTCCCTACTAATCGCCTGTATCGTTCAGGATCTGGTAGAGGCTCCCCCTGATTTGGCAAGAGCTTGATATTAGGATCCATAGGGTTGTCAACTGTCTTTGAGTTTAACATTTTTGTTTCTTCTAGAATATCCATTGCATACTTTCTTTGGGATATAATGATCCCATTTCTGGACTGTGCTACTTCTATCCCCAATAAATATTTGAGTCTACCGAGATCCTTTGTTTGAAAAGATGTTGTTTTACCTGTGAGATCCCAAGATGATCATTACCCGTGATGACAATATCATCAACATAAACCACTAGGTAGATACAACCAGTAGATGAGTGGCGATAAAAGACAGAATGGTCAGCATTACTTCGAGTCATGCCAAACTGTTGAATTACAATACTGAATCTACCGAACCATGCTCTGGGTGACTGTTTGAGACCATATAAAGATTTTCGCAAGCGGCATACAAGACCAGAAGACTCCCCCTGAGCAACAAAACACGGAGGTTGCTCCATGTAGACTTCTTCGAGCAGGTCACCATGTAAGAATGCATTCTTGATGTCCAATTGATATAGAGGCCAGTGTTGAATCGCAGCAATGGACATGAGTAAGCGTATAGAAGACATCTTGGCAACAGGAGAAAACGTGTCCTCATAATCCAATCCGAAGACCTGAGTATAACCTTTAGCAACAAGACGAGCTTTAAGTCGATCAACCGTTCCGTCTGGACCAATCTTCACCGTATATATCCATCGACAACTAACAACTGACTTTCCTGGTGGTAGAGGAACGAGGTCCCAAGTCCCACAGCTCCGTAAAGCACTCATTTCGTCCAGCATAGCCTGTTTCCATCCCGGGTGGGCAAATGCATCTCCTGCATTCTTCGGAACAGAAACAGACGACAAAGAGGAAAGACAAGAATAATAGGAAGGAGAAAGACGATGGTAACTCATAGATACATAATGTGGAGAAGGATTACGAGTGGAACGTATACCTTTCCGAAGTGCAATGGGAATATCAGATTCAGACGACTCGACCGGAGGAAGGGGTGTAGGATCTGGCTCCAGAGATGATCCCATGGCTGGTGGCAAAGCTGGCTTAGGACGACGCTGATAAACCTGCAACGGAGGAGAAATTGGAGCTGGAGGTGATAGAGAGTCCTCCGGAGGATAAAAGACTGATACAGGCACATAAGAAGGAAACTCGGAAGACGATTCTGAAGGCCCAAAGAAAGGAACCGAATCAAAGAACGTGACATCAGCAGAGATAAAATACCGACGGAGAGTAGGGGAATAACACTTGTACCCTTTCTGAGACCGTGGGTACCCAAGGAAAACACATTTATGCGACCGAGGAGAGAGTTTATCAATTCCAGGATCAAGAGCATGAGCAAAACATGTAGAACCAAAGACCCTAGGTGGTAAAGGATGAAGGGACTGATTTGGATGCAGTATATGATAAGGTATTTGACCCTGTAAAGTAGAGGAAGGCATGCGATTAATAAGATAACATGCAGTAAGTACGGTTTCTCCCCAAAACCGTAGAGGAACATGGGAGTGGTGGAGAAGAGCCCGGGTGGTCTCTAGAAGATGACGATTTTTGCGTTCTGCAACTCCATTCTGTTGAGGAGTATAAGGACAAGACTTCCGATGTAATATGCCGTGAGTTGCCAAGAAGGTCTGAAACGGAGTAGATAGATACTCACGTGCATTATCACTCTGTAAGGATCGGAGAGGGATACCAAATTGTGTTTTTATTTTATTAAAAAAAGATTGGAAAATAAAAAATAGTTCGGATCGATCCTTCATCAGATATAACCAAGTACAACGGGAGAAATCGTCTATAAAAGTAACAAAATATCGTGACCCTAATGTAGAGGTAATACGACTTGGACCCCAAATATCGGAATGAACCAAAGCAAAGGGAGACGTAGCCCGATTTATAATGCGTGGAGAAAACAAACTACGTACATGCTTACCTAACTGACATGACTCACAAGATAAAGACTTTAAGTGAGATAGACTAGGATGTAATTGTTTTAACTTATCGAGACCAGGATGTCCTAACTGAGCATGAATCACAAGTGGAGATGTCGCCGTTGTACCAATGAAAGAGTTTTGGTGAAGTCGATATAGACCATGAGCCTCACATCCGAAGCCAATCATCCTCCCCGTATTCCGGTCCTGCAATGAAACAGAGGATTTAGTAAACGAGATGACACAATCAAGAGACCGAGTAAGCTGACTTATTGATAATAAATTAAAGGGAGCTCCGGGGACATAAAGAACATTCTGAATGGGAAGAGATGGAGAAGAATGAATACTACCAACACTTTGGGACTGAGTTTGAGAACCATTGCCATGGTGACAAAGGGTAAATAACCGGAAGTAGATAACGAGGAAAAAAGAGATCTATTACCGGTGATATGATCGGTGGCCCCAGAGTCAAGTACCCAAGGACTCGAAGAGCGAGATATGCCAGCAAAGGAATTACCAGCTTGTGTAACGACAGCAAGGGAATTAGAATCCCGTCGATCCTCATACCATTTCAGAAAGTCATCATAGGAAGGCTGTGGAGTTGGAGCCGGAGTTAACTGTGAAGTGGAAGCTGAAGAAGTGACAGGACATTGGGTGATCTGAGCAGCACGCGGAGGTCGACCATGGATACTCCAACATTTATCAATCGTATGTCCTGGTCGGTGACAATGATCACACCAAGGACGTCCTTTGCCACCCTTACGAGGTGGAGGTTTGTTATTGTTCCGAGAAACCAAAGCCGAAGAGTCAACAGGAACAGAAGATGGAGTTGCCGAAATTTTGGCTGGGACACGGAGGAGAGTCGCCCAGGTAGAGTCCATGGTGGCCTCTATGGGGCTGCCTAGGATTTGATCACGAATATGAGAGTAATCTGTGGCAGACCATATAAGGCCAGAGACATAAAAAATTTCTTCCGATTTTCAAGCTCTGCAACGGGAGTGGCCGCAGGAGGGAGCAGGTCATTGAACTCGCATAGAAGGCTAGAGACTGATCCCAGATAAGTTGACATAGAATCTTCAATCTGACGGGTACTAAGGATATTCATGAGGTCATCACAAACTTGATAAAGTCGCCGAGAAGTGTTTGTAAACAGTTGTTGAGCCTGTATCCAAATATCCTTGCAGGTGATATGAGTGCGGAAGACATCCCTAAGAGATGGATGAATAGTAGCCCGGATAATACTACACAACTGAGCATCAACCTTTTTCCATAAAGGACGATCTGTGACTTGAATATCCTCCTCAGTTTGGGTGAGATGTGTCTCATAATCCTGTCCAACAAGCCAGAGTTTAATGTGAGAGGACCAAGAGGAATAATTCTTACCATCCAACAACTCCGACGATAGCGGTGCCGTGACGTGGTTGGTAAAAATTGAAAGATCCGGTTTCGTAGTGCCGGAGGTAGCCATGGCAAATTAAATCGGTGCTGATCCAATGAATATAAGGAGCGTGGATGATCTTGGTTTGATCCTTCAACTGCAAGAAGCCGATGGCGGAGATAACGACGTCGACTTGCTTGATGGCGCTCACCAGGCTTCCGTGGTTGTTCAGATCCCCGTGGAGGAGCGTTCAAGGGAAGAGATTCAGCGATAGGCGAGGGCAGCGGCGTGCGTGCGTGCGCGAGTAGCCGAGAGGCGCAGATGTGCGTGAACGGCAGTCGAGGGCGGCGGCGTGCGCGAGCGGCAGGAGATCCGGCTCGCTGATGCTGTATGCCTCAAATGAAGATGCTCGTTAGTGAAGAGAACTCCTAGTTCATAAATCCGAAAGCAAACCAATGCCTTGTATCACAAGATACAACATAGCTATTTTAATAAATGTTAACTAGCTAAACATAACTACAAACCTAATCAAGGTCATCTCAAGATAATACATCCCCATGTGAATCAAACCATTTTACCCTAACTATAACTATGTACTACACGACGCGAGTTATAAGCTCACAAGAGCTAACCCAAATACTAATCCAATTCAAAAGCATCTACAACACTGAAACCAAATCCGATTTAAGAAAACACCTCACTTGAACACGACACCCACGCACCAATGATAAACCTCACGACAAGGAGTTCCAAATAAGGACGATCCAACCTATAACTTGTGGCAACTCCTAAAACCTCATAGCTCAACAATTGAGCACAAACTTGCGGCAACAATATCAACCCCAAAGCTAAAACCAAAGGCCTCAATATCAACTCCTAAAATCCACGACGACACCAACACTGGACACGTCTAACACCTATTCGAAAACAGCAACCCAATGCAAACTCTACAACTCACGACACAACATAGGTTGTATAGAAACAGGGCTAACACATTCACCCACGACATCAACCATTTAAAGAAAACCAATTGCTCTCAAAACATTATTCCAAAACCCCTACATCTCTACTGATTAGAACCACCAATAATCTCATCACTCTCCCAGACTCGATACAGTGTTAGTTGAGATTTGATCACAATCCAAAGTATACAACACACGCCCAAATCAAGCTATAGTTTCTATCAAGATCTACCATTCGATTAGCTTTCAATCCATTCTCGCTATCTTGAATCATTCCAACATTGGAATTCACCCAAAAATAGAAAACCAAACAGAGTAGCACTTACCCAGGGTGCGTCGACGATGCCCCTACTCAGATATGGCGGCCCATGCAAATCCTAGATCGCATGAAGGATCCTTCTCTTTGGTGCGCTCTCCTCAGATTAGCGACGCTCAGATCGGATCAGTGGCACTTGGGAGGATGGAAGGATAGAGGGGAAAACCGGATCAAAAGACGAAAGAGGTAAAGGAACCATGATGTACTGTGCCCATCAACTGGCAATGGTGGCCCATCCTTGCGACAGGGCAGAGCAGTGCGGTGTCGGCGAAGATCGGATGGAGAGGGGATTGACATAGAGGAGGTAGTTGGATCGTCGTGAGGGAGAGATGAGCGAGAGACGTGGCTGGCCTGGGCCTCGGGACTGCACTAGTGACGGCGTCAGACAATCGACTGGCGGTGCTCGGAGAGAAGATGAGCTCTAGAGGGGGAAAGAGAGTTGGCGAGGGAGATGAGTTGGGTGAGAGTCCATCTAGGTTTAGTTTAGGCTTAAATAAAGTTAATTGAAATGAATTTCAATAATAAACATTTCTTCAATTAAATAGAGTAATTAAAATTGGTTTTTCACTTATCTGTTTATCCCATAATTACCAAAACGACCCCAGAAAATTCTAAATTTTTTTTGAAAATTTTCAAAAAATTGCTACAAGATTATTTTCTGATTCAACGCTTATAATTTAATTGCCGAATATTACATATTCCATGCCTATTTAGCCTTCTTTTGTAGGTTCTCAATTCCAATAACCAAGATAAGATAGAAAATAAATTTGCTTTGATGTTCTAAACATTGATATTTGCTATTGTAATATTTTTTGTCATAATTTGAAGAAATCAATTATATAATATTCTTTTTAATTTAGTAGAGGAATCTTTTTTAATTATTGCCATTATCTTTTATATTTCTAGTATTATTTATGTTGTAGAAGTTGTTACTTGCTAAATAAATATGAAACATTTTATTGTATTTTTCATATACTTTCTATTAGGGATGTAAGTGAGAAAACCAAGCTAAGCATTTTATTGTTCAAGCTTGTTTGATATGGTAGAGTAGTAAACGAGCCAAACCGAGCCAAGCTTTGTATTGTTCAAGCTTGTTTGATGAAGTAATCGAGCTAACCCAACTCTAAAATGAACCAAGTTGTTCAAAGTTGGGTTTGGTTCATTTAGGTGTTACTTACCTTTAAATGTCTGCTTGTTTGAAAATTTTACATTTTAAAGCTTTTTTGGTTGATTAGTGAGCTCTATTGCAAGCTTATTCATTTGTTTTGAGAGCTTGTCTATTTATAAATTTCATAAAAACTTTGTTGATGAATATGGTTTATAGTTCATAGACATTGTTCATCAATATTGTTTATGAACAATTCACAATTATTGTTCATAAATATTAATGAGCCGAACATATGTGTCTAAGCGTCAATGAGAAGAAGGAATAAGAATTGCGTGGGGAGTAGGCGATGGCGAATAGAAGGAAGGAAGAAGAATTGATTTGGAGTTGAAGATTTACTTGCATCGGCGAGGCCACCGGCGAGATTGGTGGCGGTGATGCGATAGCAAGGCTGCGGTGAGAAAAAATCGCGTGGGGAGGAGGCGACGACAGAATCACGAAGGAACGGGGAATATAAGTAAAACTTAGGGTTTTATTACGTTTTAATTAAAAGAATTATATTATATATATAATTTTTAATTAATTATTATATCAATTATAGTTATATATTAAATAAATTGTTAAATAATTAATATAATTATAATATATAATTTTATTATTTTTATTAAAAATATAAAAAATTAAATTAAAAAATAGATAATTTATATAATATATAGATATATAATTTAAAATAATTTTAAAATCAATCTTTAAATTATTTTTATAAATTAGAAATAGATTAAAATTTTATAAAAATATTTAAAATAAATTTATTGATAAATAATTTTAAAATTTTATAAATAATTCTAAAAAATTTAATTATTATAAAATTTAAAAATATAAATTTTATTATAAGCTTTATATATATAATATTTAATATATATTATTTAGAATATTTATAAACTATAATTATATACATATATATTAAATAAATAAATAAATAATATAATTATTATAGATAATAATTATTTTATTTTATAATTAATTTGAGATTTGGAACCACAAATATTTATATATTTGACTCTTTAATTTTAGATTCTTACTTCCTAAGCATATGAATGCATAGGAAATTTTTTAGATTACCTATCCTTTATTTCGAAAGTTTTGAGAAAGGTATGCTATCAAATTATATAAAATTAATATACAATTTATTTTTAAATTATATATATATATATATATAATATATATATATATATATATATATAGGGGTTTGCTATGCTAAGGATCTTACCGCATAAACTCCGTGTAAACCTTAATCATTTTTTTGGTTTTAAATTTTTTTTATACTTAATACTATAATCTAACTATTAGATTCTAAAGGCAAAATCTTAAATGGCATAATCGCAAGTTAAAAAAATAAAAAATAAATAAATACACTTGGTCCTCACGAGTTTGCACAAAAGGTCCTTAGCATAATTATATATATATATATATATATTTATATATAAATTATTGAAACTGTATCGGTGGTATCAAAACTGTATTGTTTCGGTCTAGGACCGAAACCTCAACACGAGTTGAGATTTTAAATCTTGGTTCACTTACAACCCTATGATAAGGTAACCGAGTCAAGCGGAGCCTACAACGAACCAAGCCATTGAAATTAGTGTTTAAGATTGTTTTTTTTTTGAGCTTGATTCATTATCGTGCTCATAATTCAAGTTTGTTGTTTCATAATTTTTTAAAATATTTTTAAGTTTGTTTGTTTGGTTAGTGAGATTAATATTGCAAGTTTGTTTGTTCTTTTTAGAGAATTTTTATATATTTACAAGTTTAATAAGAGGTGTTAAAAAATATGCTCCATAAGTTTTGTTCGTGGAGATTTTTGAAGAACATTGTTTAAAAATATTTATTCATGATCATTAAAAAGATGAATATATATGTGTTCAAACTTGTTTATTTAGTTTAATGAGTTGTTCATGGGAGTTCGTGGTTTACTATGGATCTCTAGAGGGGGAGAAGTGGATAGTGTACCTGCAAATAATTTTTTTTCTTGCTAATTATTTAGCAAGTCCACATATATTAATTAAAATAAATAACACACGTAAAAGAAAAGACACGAGGATTTACTTTGTTCACAACCTCAAGAGTTTCTACATCTAAGGCCTATACACAAATCCCTATCCACTATCTCTCTCCTCTTCGGTAAGGTGCCAGAGGTGGATAAACCGGATGAACTGATGGTTAGTGCGTGGGTATTGCCACCATGAGGTCTGGGGGTCAAAACCTGACAAAGCTAGTGTGCCCGCCCTCCCCACGCACTAGCCACAGCATCCGGGCTAGTAGCCCCTGTGATTTACCTCCTCCGTGTTGGCCCTGGGACGGGTTGGCGGGGGCGCTGGGGCGAGCGAATCGCCTTTTGCCACTAGAGGTGGATAAACCTCTTCCACAGATCAAGTACAAAATAAAAGAGGATGTTTAATAGACAATAAGA
The DNA here is from genome assembly GCA_024364735.1 of Boesenbergia rotunda. Classification (NCBI taxonomy): domain Eukaryota; kingdom Viridiplantae; phylum Streptophyta; class Magnoliopsida; order Zingiberales; family Zingiberaceae; genus Boesenbergia; species Boesenbergia rotunda. Next base: position 314,943 of record JAGFNQ010000364.1, on the reverse strand, counting down.
ACAAATCTTTTCGAGTGTGGTTGTGGTGGTTTGAATATGAACTCCTAGCCTCCTTGTATAGACGGTCAAGTGCTGACATGACATGTTCGGTCGATCAGAAAATCTGAACAGAAAATCCTATTTGGTTGATTTGAAACTGCTTATGTGGCAGATCCATTTCATCATCAAAGAGGTCTTCGCTCATCGCTGTTGTTGTCGTGACATCCTTCCGGTCGCTTAAACTCCATTTCGGTTAATTAGAACCTATTCAACATGGATCTCTGCTTTGGATAGCATCCCACGTGGCATTTGATCGCTTGATTTCATTTATTGGTTGTCCAATTCAAATCACCTATCCCAACAAATAATGGATGATCACTATGCATCAATCAATCGGATCGGTCGATCGAATCTTTAGATCGACCAAAATCCCTGTTTTGACCGTCTGAACCTCTTGACTCAGCCGATTATGTCGAGTCCGCCTAATTTGAGTCTACCCTCGTCCAAAGTATAGGTCACTCAATTTATCTCACCAACTTACTTTGTGCAAACTTCCTCCCGCTTTTTGTCCCTCGGATGAACCAAGCTCTTCCTGTAGGATCTTGTGCGTCGATAGGGGGTGAATATCGACTGTTCGCGTTTTCTCTTTTTCGTTCGTTTGTTCTATCAGAATTGTTAATATGCAGCGGAATAATAAATAAAAACAGTAAGAACAAGGACGCGAGATTTACTTGGCTCCCAACTCCCAGGGTCAGTACATCCAAGGACTATGCACTCGGTGTGAGTCCACTAATGATCTCCTTCTCGGAAGTTTTCCAAGGTGGAGAAATCTATCTTACAGTTTGATAATACAAGCACAAGTAGAGTGAAAACAATAAGTACAACTTGTAATAAAACAAACTAAAATGGAAGATCTCGGTCGATCTAGAAGTCCTGAGCGCAACACACTTTTCTTAGAGTCTCCTTGGTCGCAGAGCTTCGCCTTGTAGCTTTTCTTTTGAAGATTAGGAGTAGTAGGATGAAAAATAAGTGCTTTTGCTTGCTCTCCTCGAAGTCCCTTATATAAGGGTTATGCGGACGCTTGTATGCTATCCCGGGCCCCCCCAACCTCGGCGTTATCTGATCCGCATTCGCAGGTACCTAGGAACATTGGGGTCCTAGGTGCCTAGGAACATCCCAGGCGCCTGGTACCTTCCAGGCGCATGGGAGTCCAAGCGCTTGTCCAGGCGCCTGGATGGATCCAGGTGCCTGGAAGCTGCCTGGACAAGGTTGGTCCAAGCTGTTCCTTCCATTTGCTTGCGTTTGCTCTCCCAATCTTACTTCCAACTCCAGGTTCCTATAAGATAAGCATACAACAAACAAAACATGCAACATAAGCCTTAATTCTGTAAGTCTACCTGACTACTAGGCTTTGTTTGGAGTTAAACCCCCAAAACTTTACCACCTAAGGTCCATTCATTAGGATTTCATCACCTAGCTTCACTTACTAGGGCACAACTTCACTCACCAGGATTTCGACCCAGCTTCACTCACTAGGATTTTGTTGTCCAGCTTCACTCACTAGGACTTCCACCACCTAACTTCACTCACTAGGACCCAACTTCACTCACTAGGATTTCGACTCAGCTTCACTCACAAGGATTTCGTTGCCCAGCTTCACTGATCAGGATTTCCACCACCCAGCTTCATTTAGTAGGACCCAGCTTCACTCATCAAGATTTCGTTGCCCCGCTTCACTCACCAGGTCTTCGTTGCCCAATCACCCAATCAGGACTTCATGCTCAGTTCCTTGACTAGGACTTCTTTACTAGTCATCTGATCTTGACTAGACTTCTCTCTTCCAAACATCAAGTTTTATTAGATTAACCCTTGGTTAAACTTACCAGATCTTAATTGTCAAACATCGAAACCCTAGAGATTGATTGCTCTGATTTGATGCTCCTTGTACTAATAATCTCTCCCTTTTTGATATTTGACAATAATGTTAAGTTAGTTTTTCACCCGAAGGATGTTAGGTCAAAAACAGGGAGATTCTCAATATGTCTAACTTAAGGTCGATAGAGGGGGGGTGAATATTGACCATTCGCTTTTTCTCTTTTTCGTTCGTTCGTTCTATTAGAATTGTTAATATGCAACGAAATAATAAATAAAAACAGAGAATAAGGACACGTGAGATTTACTTGGTTCCTAACCCCGTAGGGTCAGTACATCCAAGGCTTATATGCACTCAGCGTGAGTCCACTAATGACCCCTTTCCTGGAAGTTTTTCGGTGGTGGAGAAATCTGTTTTACAGTTTGATAATACAAGCACAAGTAGAGTGAAAACAATAAGTACAAGTTGTAATAAAATAAACCCAAATGGAAGATCTCGACCGATCTGGAAGTCCTGAGCGCGGTGCACTCTTCTTGGAGCCTCCTTGGTTGCAGAGCTTCGCCTTATAGCTTTTCTTTTGAAGATTAGGAGTTGTAGGATAAAGAATAAGTGCTTTTGCTTGCTAACCTCACAGTCCCTTATATAAGAGTCATATGAGCGCCTGTATGCTATCCCTGTCGCCCCCAACCTTGGCGTTATTCGATCCATATTCGCCGAAAGTTATCTTCAAGGATGAGATTTGGGGTCCTAGGCGCTCGAGAACATCCGAGGCACCTGGTACCTTCCAGGCGCTTGGACTCCTAGGTTCTTGGGAGTGTGCTTGGACTCCAGGCGTGTGGACCATCCAGGCGCCTGAAAACTTCCAAGCGCCTGGACCAGGTTGGTCCAGGATGCTCCTTTCGTTTGCTCTCCCAGTCTTGCTTCTAACTCCAGGTTCCTACAAGACAAACATACAACAAACAAAACATGCAACCTAAGCCTGAATTCTGTAAGTCTACCTAACCTACTAGGCTTTGCTTGGAGTCAAATCTGCAAAACTTTACCAACTAAGGTCCACTCCTTAAAGTTTCATCACCTAGCTTTACTCAATAGGGCCCAGTGTAACTCACTAGGATTTCGTTGCCTAGCTTCACTCACCGGGACTTTCACCACCTAGCTTCGCTCACTAGGATCCAGCTTCACTCACCAAGATTTTAACCTAGCTTCACTCACTAGAATTTCGTTGCCCAGCTTCACTCACCAGGTTTTCGTTGCCCAATCACCCAATCAGGATTTTTTGCCCAGTCCCTTGACTAGGACTTCTTTACTAGTAATCTGATCTTGACTAGACTTCTCTTTTCCAAATATCAAGTTCTGTTTGGATTAATCCTTAGTCAAACTGACCAGATCTTGGTATATTGTCAAACATCGAAATCTTAGAGGTTGATTGTTCTAATTTGATGCGCCAACATTTCCGACTCACTCTTTGTGCATTTTTTTCGCTTGACTAAAGTATCGTAGCTCCTCGTACTTTGGATGCACTGAGTATGCCAGATCCCTTTATGTGTCATTCTTTTCACTCGCTTGCGTATTCTACCAAAATCTTGCTGTCTGACACTCCTCGTCCTTTCTGATCCCTCGGGTGTCTCATACTACCCTTCACTGTACTTTATTAGATCCTTAGCCATCAGGTGCCTATGTGTTTTCATAGGTCTCTGCACACTTAGGCACGTGCATCAATACTAATAACATGACCTAACTTAAACTATATGACTAAACATTAAAACAATCATGATTCTTACTATTTGGGGTCCCAATGATCTTTTCCTCAACGGTTTGGAGTACTAATAATCTTTCTCTTTTTGATGTTTGTCAAACTTTATTTAAGTTAGGGTAAATCAAAATAATTTTAAAAATAACATAACAAAAATGCAGATATAAAAGAATTAGCCCTAATCCTAAGCTCCCCTCGCATTCAACCTTTCTCGATAAAAATAACCTAACTTAATCATTTGACTCTCATTTTCCTCCCAACAACATCAAAAAATATCACCCTTCAACAACATAAAAAATATTTTTTTTTGGGGGGGTCCAAAATTAAAGATATATATATATTTTTGAAAATTTAAAAATTTCAATTATTTTCCTTTTGAATTTTGAAGTTAGAGCATATTTATGAAAATACAACTTTGCATGCACTAGAATATTTATTAAAAATATCTAAAAGTAAAAATTTTTTTTTTGAAATTTTTATTATGTCTAGTACACAATTCACCCTTTCATAGAAAATTGATTCTATTTAAAAGTTCCTTTTCATTTTCAAAAACTAAATTGCTAATTTTGAAATGCATGGTTTTTTTTTTAAATTGAAAATCTTGAAATTTTAACTTACTAGTTGTAGACATGATATATTTTCACAAAAAAAAATATCAAGTTAACCATCTATTCATTGAAACTTTCATTTTCTATGGTTGACTAACCTAGGGTTTTTCTTAAAAAGTCAATTGATTTTTGGCATCCAAAATAAATGTGTGTGTACTCCTCACTTTTCTAACATAACCCTTAGGTTATACAAACTTACAATTAGATCCTCAAAATCTCAAACCTTCTTTTCATATTTTTTGGTTCTTCAACAATAATTTCATACTATTTGACCCAATTGAAAATTTTACTAAAATCAATTTCAACCTGGTCTCTTAACCTTAGGTTTTTATTTTTTAATTTTCAAATAAATCTTCTTTCGAATAAGAATCAATAATTTGCTTTGTAAATAAATTTTAATCTTTTTAAACTCGGCCTTTATTTCCAACTTTGCATAAAGATCTAGATAATGTCTTTAGGGCATCGTAAGTTTATTTGAGGGAAGATTCCTTACCTCACCATGTCAGACTCATAGGATGAAGCTCCCCTACATTGCTGCTGTCTTTAGATGAAGTGGAGTCTTCTTTCTTCATAGTGATTTCCATTTTTTTTTTTTTTTTTTTTTTTTTTTTTTTTTTTTTTTTTTTTTTTTTACTCTTCTGATCATAGTGTAATGTCCCACTAGTCGAAGTTCGCCGGTCCGGCGACCGCGACCGCCGCCGGCGAAGGCCGGCGACGGCCGACGACCGCCGCCGGCGCCGCCGGCGACGGCCGGCGATATACCGCCGCCGCCGCCGCCGCCGCCGCCGCCGCAGGTCGTCGGTCGCCGGCGGTTCGCCGGTCGTCAGCCGCCGCCGCCGGCGGTCGCCAGCCGGTCGATGGTCACCGGCCGGTCGACGGCGGTCGTCGGTCGTCAATCTTGATTACATTACAGGATGGATTACCCCCCACCAAACAAAGGAATCCAACTTGTAATGGTTATCAAAAATTACATACAACTCATTACCAAACATAACAATGTAATCAAGATTACATTACATTACAAACTTGATTACATTACAGACCCGATTACATTATCCCCTACCAAACGTAGCCTAGACTCACTGTTTCCCAGATCTTGTCCTCGTCACATTTAAAGTATCTTACTTTTCGCTTCTACTTCTCCTTTAACAATTTCAACACCTTTTTTTTTTGTCAAAATTGTCAGCTTTAAGAATTTCTTCATTTTTCTTACTAGATAGGCATCTTGATCACCGCCCATAGATGTGCCCGACTTTGAATCCATTTGAGCTGCTAGGGCTAGATTCATTAAATTCCATGGCATTGAAAATGTGTTCCAATGTGCTTACTAAGGGGGTGCTTGGTATATATTCGGTAATGGGAATGGTAATGAGTTTTGATTGAGGGGTTTATGGGTTTAGTGATAACCTAGTGGGGGTGGGTTATAAAATCAAGGGTATCATATCCATATTTTGATTCCAATTCCCTATACCAAACATCATAAATGGGAATGAAATAGGTTTCATTCCCATTCCCACCTTCTAAACCGCTTACCAAGCAGCCCCTAAGTGATTCTTGGTATAGAAGGAATCCACCATTGATACCCCATGCTTGAGTTCGGTGAAAGATGTTTAACATATACCTTAGAATGTCATGATTAGATAGTGTCTTCTCGAGGTTATTGAGATTTGTGAGGATCTCTTTGAGCCTGACATGGAGCTTTGCCATAGATTCTCCCTTCTCTAGCTAGAGGTTGCTGAGTTGACTTCTCAAAAGGTCATGCTTAGTCAGCTTCGACTAATGTGCTTCTTGGTGGAGCTCCAGGAATTTCTCTAGCACAGTGGATAACTATCAACTCCATTTCACGGACGAATATCTAAATAAATATTTCTAATCCCTGTTGATTTGAGAAGAATATCATGAAAAAGGAAAACTTTTTCAAGAAGGAGATGATGACTAAAAATAATATTAAACCAAAATTATCTTAAAACATTAAACAGGACGCTTAAATAGACCGAATACCCTAATTGCAAGACAAAAATATCAAAAATAACCAAAATACCTAAAAAAAGAAAATTACTAAAAATAGTAAAAAATATTTAGAGGCTCTGAAATAGGCCTAAATGATGCTTTTGGGCCTGAAACTTGGCGTTTACTGTTCCTTGGTAACAAATCTAGATGTTCAAATTATGAGCTCGATTTCGAGTACCGAGTTGAAAGTTATGGCCTCTGGAAGATAGCTCTATTTGAACTTGCACCATTCTTTCAAGGTGGAGAAAATTCGCCCTCGAATTGACAACCACTTCGTCATCGGAAGAATCACCATGGAAGGGAATCAAATGTTTCATATTAAAAACATTTACGAATATGACTAGGTAGCTTCAAACTGATACACATTGGGTTTATCTTCTTAATAATCTCGACCTGGCCAATTTTTGTTAGTTAATTTGTTATTCCCCAACGGCAAAATGATCCTTAGTTAAAACTATCCACGTAAAATCCCCTACTGCAAACTCAAAGTGTTGGCGTTTTTGGTCTGCAGTGTATTTGTACTTTGACTTAGAGACGAACAAACAATCGTGTACCATTTTATGGATCTTCTGCAAGCAATCCACGAAGTCAGCTGCCCTATTATGTATTGGACCCGTACTATGCAATGTCAACAAATCCAGTGGATCACGAGGTTGAGCTAAATAAACTACTTGGAATGGAGTACTTCGATTCATGACATGGTTGTGAGCAAATTTCGCTTCACACAGCTTTTGGCCCCAACTCTTCACATGATATCCCACTAAGCAACGCAATAAATTGCCAAGTGATCGATTTATAACCTCTGTTCTGTATTAACCATCTTCCACAAGCTGCGCCAAAAATGACTAAAGAAATGAGTGTGCCGATCTGAAATGATGTCGGAAGGTCATGAAGACGGTAGACATCTCAAAAGAATAGTTGCGCCACATTGACAACATCAATAGTCTTCTTGCAAGGGATAAAGTGAACCATCTTAGAAAATCTATCAATGATAACAAAGATTGGGTCACTACCTCGCTGGGTATAAGACAAACCTAGTATAAAATTCATGCTGATATGAACCCAAGGTTGAGAAGGGATCGACAAACGCATGTATAAACCCGTATTAGTGCTCCCTTAGAGACTTGACAAATATTTCTCTATTTCTCTATTTCTCGTCACAATATAGGTCAAAAGTAGGAAGTTTGAACCAAAAGCAATATGACCTTCACTATGCAATTCCTTGATTATTTGTAAGCGGAGACTACAAGCTGGAATACATAACTGATTATCTCTAAATAGAAACCCATCATGCAGTAGAAAATTTATTTTCTTCCTAACCTGTACGTCTTGTAATATCACCGAGAAATAAGGATCAGTATAAGCAAATCATGAAGAGAGTCAAACTTTGGAACGTCAACCGCATAGTAACTAGAATGTTGCTCCTGGATTCAAAGCATCTACCACTGGATTAGCGATCCTTGTTTTATGTTTAATCATATAAGTGAACTGCTCCAAATAAGCGACCCATCTTGCATGGCGGGGTGACACCTTGTCTTGCTAGTGTAGGTGCCTCAATGAAACATGATTCGTATATAAAACAAATTCTCTGTGAAACAAATAGTGACGCCAATACCTTAATGCTTGCATAACGATATAAAACTGCACATCATAAGATTGTAATTAAGCATTGCTTCGGAAAGTATTTCGCTGAAAAATGCCACGGGTTTGACTGAATACCGCACCAATACCAACTTTAGAAGTATCTGTTTGTAACTCAACAGGCTGAGAAAAATCTAGAAGTATTAAGATCGGCGCTGTTATGAGTCGTTCTTTAATCGAACGATTGACTCTACATCCTCAGTCCACTCAATCTCCTACCCTTCAAACAATTTGTTTTTGGAGCCATAATGTTATTGAATGAAGCATGAAACGCTTGTAAAACGAGGCTAGCCCTTGGAAACTTCTTACTTCAGTTAAGATTTTCGGTATAGGCCAGTCCTTCACTATTTGTATCTTGGTTTTGTCAACTTCCAAACCCTCTTGAAATCATATACCCCAAAAACAACACATTAGGGGCCAAAAATACGCACATAGAACTTTTCCTTGCACAACACACTAAAAACATCCCTCATGTGTTATAAATGTTGTTATGGAGTTGCAACTGATTCATCACACGCATGAAGGTAGGGGCCTTGGCTAAATCAAAAGGCATCAATCACAAGCCACTCATATATCCTCTCCCTAGTCTTAAAATCCGTTTTTCATTCATCCCCTGACCTAATGCGAATCTGATAATAAATCATCTAGACGAGGAATGTGAAAGCGGTACCTAATAGTGATTTTATTGATAGCCCTACTGTCTATGCACATACGCCAAGATCCAACCTTTTTTGGTACTAAATGAGCAGGTTCATCACAAGGATTCATGCTTTCCATTATATGACCCTTAACCAGCATATCTTTAACCTGTCGTCGCAATTCTTCATGCTCACACGGGCTTATCCGGTAATATGATCTGTGCAGTAGAGATGCCCTCGACTCCAATTAATATGATGCTAAATATCTTGTTGAGGAGGTAACTCACCAGATAGCTCTTTAAGAAAAATATCACCAAAGTTTGCAATTAATGGAACCACTAAATCTGGAATAGTGCTAGGTTCAGACACTTTCTTGCCCATCAATATAAACCCTCTTTCTGCATTCTACAACACCTCGTCCAATTGAACCATGGATAATAAAGCCCAGACTTGACCTACATGCTTTGGTTCCTCTACTGTCATGTAGTAGCATAATTTTGGCTCTCTCAAACACAAAACTATAAGTATTAGCTCGTTCATCATGATGCACTATACTGCTAAGGTCTATCTAATAATAGGTGACAAGCATCTATCGCTACCACATCATACCAAATAGTATCTTTATATTTCATACTAATAGAAAAAGAAATAAGAACCCTTTGTGACGTCGATACTTCACCTCCCTTCTTAAGCCCATGCAAATTTATACGATTTGGGATGATTTTCTATCAAAAGTCAACTTCAACGAATATGGTATTTTCACAACTCCTAGCATTGATCACTAGAGTTGTAAAAAGCCAAGTCGAGCCAAGTTTTAGAGTCTTCAAGCTTGTTTGATAAGGTAATCAAGCCTAGCCGAGCCTGAAATGAACTAAACTATTGAAATGATTGTTCAAGCATGGCTTGGTTTACTTTTACAAGCTTGAGCTTTGTTCAAGTTTGACTTTGAGCTTAGTTTGTTCAGATGTTATCGAACTCTCAATTCAAGCTTTTTGATTGTTTGAAACTTTTGTTTGATTGGTTATTGAGCTTGATAATTCAAACTTGTATGATCATTTTAAATGTTTATTTTTGTTTATTTAATATGTTGATAAGAGTTTTGTTAATGAAAATAGTTCATGAACATTATTCACGAACGTTGTTTATTAACATATGTGTTCAAGTTTGTTTGTTTAGTTTAACGAGCTGTTAAAAAAAAGTAGATCTGTTACCTTAACGGCTCCCCTAGAGCCAGTCCCACGGATATGGATGGAGGTTCCTACAGGTACACAGGCAACAGCGCATGGTGGGGCCGAAAATGCAGGTTATCACCTCCTGGGGATCGACCCCTGGCCATTACGTCAGAAATGTCATGCGCCCACCGTTTGTGCTACGCTCTGAGGGCATTTAATGAGCTGTTCAAGTTTGTTTATTTAATTGATCTTGTGTGTATTGAACGAACATAAATAAACTCTTATCAAGCCGAACACTAAGGTTATTCATGAACATTTGGTTTATTTACAACCCTATGGATCACCAAATGACATACTCTGCCCAGAATGGTATAGTACATGTTGATTGATCTTAACTCGTCATCGTCTACTGATTTCGATGTCAAACAAGTACGCCGAACCGCCGAACCACCAGGCTATTCTGACATCTCCTAACAACACTTCGTTTGCGGCCTCCTTGTCATACTCAGGGTCTCTAGACAATTCTGCTATACCATCTTCACAATCATTATTCTCCACGAATAGTGTTTTCTTTGCAACAACCTTCTTACACTCCGATTGTCTGTGTCCAACGTCTCAGAGTTAAAACACTTTATTCCGCCATAATTGTTGCCACTTTTTCTATTAATTTATCTGACACCCTTGTTACTAACCCCAATAGTTACACTAGGCCCTCCACTCGTAGTGGTTGTAGGAAATAAACCACTATTATAATATGTATATTTTTCGACCACCAACACCCTCGAATGTGTAATAGATACAGAAATATGGTTAAACATATTAACCATGTCTTGAATTTGGTATTTCAACTCTCGATATATCAGGCCACCAATGTCGTGTATTTCATTCCTCATAATTAGTTGGAAAACTTTAGAGGTATATTCATCCACTGACCAGATGCCTTGTTTCAGATTCTGCAACCTTTGATACATTAGTCATTTGAAATTGTATGCCAAAAAATTTCCCGAGCTTCTTCATCTTCTCCCAGTTGATACTTTTTGTCTTACCCAACCTGTTTCAGTCCACTTCAGTTGTTGCCACCATGCAATTGCTCTCTCGTGTAATCTAGTTGCAACCAGGGGTATGCGTTTGTCTTTAGGTACTTTTTTAAAATCCAAGATTTCCTCTACAGAGGCCAGCCAATCCAGGAACTCTTCAAGTTGTAGGCTGTCATGAAACTCAGGAATTTCAGTTCTCATACTTGACTCCCAATGCCTACGATCACCCTCAACTATTGCTCGATGTCGCCTGTGGGAAATCTCCTTTCATAAGCATCCTCCTCGTCATCTGTTCCCACATCCGAGTTCGTTCGATGATGATGATGAATTGAATTTCTTCTAGTTTGGTTTTTGAACAACATTGCCATCCTGTCACCAAGTTGTTCCACGACCCCTTCAATCCTCCCCACTTGTTCATCCATTATCTCTCGAACTCGCTATTCCAAATCATGTTTATACACATTGTGGACGTTATCAACACGTTGTCTTCTCGGCGGCCTGATCTTGCAAGATTAGTTCGGCTCTGATACCATCTGACGCAGCGGATAAATAGGGACTCCGTTGAGAATATCGAAATCAATACTTTTAATTCCTATTGATTCGAGAAGAATGTCGGGAAAAAGGAAAACTTGTCGGTCTAAGGAGATGACGGCTAAAAATAGTATTAAATCAAAACTATTTCAAAACATTAAATAACACGCTTAAATATATCGTAGACCCTATTACAAAACAAAGATATCAAAAATAACATAAATATCCAAAATATGAAAATTATTAAAAATAGTAATAAAAATATTCGGAGGCTCTGAAATCTGCTGAATGATGCTTTTTGAGTCCGAAACTTGGCGGTTAGTAACAATGTAGATCTCAAATTTCGGCACGCGTGAATGCAGGCAGAGTCTGATTCCGAGTCTCGAGTTAAAAATTATGGTCTCTATAAGATAACCCTATCGAATCCACATCATTCTCCCAAAATTCTTTGGTGGAGTTGTAGCCTTGTAGGTCCCGATTCTATTTATTTCATGCATAGGTAACTCACTCAAAATATGAAATTCAGCCTTGCCATTTGTCTTGAATTCCTTTCATTCCTTTTTGGTCTATCTGTGTTCCTCGAGCTCCTCTTCATCTTCGTTCTTAGGCAATTTAAAATTATGTTTGATGATAATCATTATTTCAAAGTTAGTTCCAAAAGAATATCTTTATTTTCTTCTTTCATAGCTTGAATTCACCCTTAAATTTTGGCAGATCAATGCTTGAACCACCCATTCTTTTAATGCTTCTCAATTGTACCTATCCAAATGCTCAGTCGGATTACTCCTCCTGAGCGATCCTAATACCAATTGAGAGTACAATGTTGCACTACGGATTGCTAGAGAGGAGAGCATGAATGATGTACCTATAAATATTTTTTCTCTCTCTCACTAATTACTTAGCAAGTTCTCATGTTTATTAATTAAAATAAATAACAAACATAAAAATTCACAACCCTAGGTTTTTTACGTTTAAGGCTTATACATGAACCATTGCCCACTATTTCTCTCCTCTTTGGTAAGGTGTTGGAGGTGAAGAAACTTCTTACCGATCAAATACAAAATACAAGAAGAGGAGGTTTAATAGAAAATAAGAACAAATATCTTCGAGTGTGGCTATGTTTGGTTGATCAGAAAATCCTTTTATACAAGAAGAGGATGTTTGAACACGTACTCTTGGCCTCCTTTTATAAACTCTAGTCAAGTGTTGATGTGGTATGTTTGGTTGATCAGAAAATCCTATTTGATCGATTGGAAACTACTGATGTAGCAGATCAATCTCATTCGCAAAAGAGGTCTTAGCTTATCGCTATTCTAACGCGATATTCATCCCATCACTTGAACTCCTTTCCAGTCGATTGGAACCTGGTCAGCATGGATCTCTGCTTCGGATTGCATCCCACATGACATTTGATCAAGGTTTAAAATTTCGACCCGTGCCGAGGTTTCGGTCCCAGATTGGAATGATACGGTTTCGGTATCATATCGTGTCATGCCGGTATGGTTTCGGTATTTTTTTATTTATATATATTGATTATTAGATAAATATATTTATTGTGTATAATTTAAAAATAAGTTGAATATTGATTTTATATAAGTTTTCAATTATTGAACAACTTAATATTGTTAGAAAAAAATAATTAAATATAATTTTTTTAATAAAATTGATCTATTAATAATTCGAATTAAAATTGAAACATTATAATATGCTATAATAACTAATAAGTATATAAATTAACTAAAATACTACTTTATATATAATAATTATATAAATAAATAAATAAATTATTAATTTAAATAATATATATAAAATGATAAAAAATATTAGAATATTAATTAAATACTAAAACAGTAAAAATAAAAAAATATCAAAATATAAAATTGAATTGTTACAATTTTTTTAGATTTTTTATTTTTTTAGAATTTTTAAATAATATTATAAAAATTCAGAAAATTAATTAATAAAACTTATTTAATTTTAAATATAATTTTATATATTTTATTGTGATAATATTTATTTAGGAAAATGTTAGATTTAAATAAATAATTTTATTATTTTTCTTATTTAATTTGTATTTAAAGGGGGAAATGTTGAATTTTAATAATTTTTTTTCGTTGCCAACCGGCGGAGTCGGAGGCGGAGGCGAAGGAGCGCGAGCCCGCGAGGGCGTCCTGCGGGTCCAGCGCCATCTGACGGCCCTTCTGGCGAAGCCGGAGGTGTCCGGTGGCACCTCCGGCGACGCCGGAGCAGTCCCGTGATGTCTCCGGCATCGCCTGCGCTGCGTTTTGCCCTACCGGCGGAGCGGAGGAGTCGCGAGCCCGCGAGGGTGTCTTGCAGGTCCAGCGTTGTCCGAAGGCCCTTCCGGCGAAGCCGGAGGCATCCGGTGACACCTCCGGCAACGACAGAGCAGTCCTGCGATGCCTCTAGCGTCGCCTGCGCTGCGTTTTGCGTACCTTGCCTAGTTCCTGCCCGTTGCCGCCATTGCCGCTCGTCGTTGTCGCACGTGAAATCTATCGGCGCATTGTGCCGATTTCGGTGCCCGAGCGGAACGGTATTTTTCACTCGTATCGGGCGGCACGACACGACACCTTAATCTTTGCATTCGATCACCTGATTTTGATCCCCGATCGCCTAATCTGAATCCCACGATAACTTGTGCAAACGGATAATGGATGATCACTATGCATTGATTGACCGGACGTGTTGATTCGGTCAATCAGAAGATCTAGTCGATCCAAACCTATCGCTTGAACCTCTTGACTCAACCGACAACACCTTACTCTGCCTAAGTTGAGTTTACCTTCGTCAAGTACAAGTCACTCAACTCATCTTATCAGCTTACCTTGTGCAGACTTCGTGATACACTGAACCCTTTTGGCTCACTTCCCATGCGTCATTCTCGCTCCATCGGAGTATTCTTCCAAACTTCTCATACCTTTGGTGCATCGAGCCCGTGAGCTCTCTTCCTATGGTATCCTTCTCGCTTGCGTCTTCTGCGAAGATCTTGCTGTCTTGGATGCTCCTCATCCTTTTTGGTCCCTCGAGTATTCTATACCACCCTTCAGCGTACTCCAACGTACCACCCTAAACCTTATACCACCCTTCAACGTACTCCAACGTTAACCCTAAACCCTATTCCACCCTTCAACGTACTCTGTCGGATTCTAAGCATTGTGTACATGAGTATTCTCTTAAGCCCTTGTATACTTAGACACACACATCAAGAATAACAACAAGATCTAACTTAAATTAATTTGGCCAAATATCAAAACAATTATGCTTCACACCGCTTGGGTTCTAGTGATATCTCCCTCAACCACTTGGGGTATTAACAATTCAAACTTGTTAATTTAGTTGACTTTGTGCATATTAAACGAATATAAACAAGCTCTTACTAAACCAAACACTAAGCTTGCTTATGAACTTTTGATTCATTTACAACTCTACTTTTTTTTATATAATTTTATTTATGTTTCATGATATTGCAATGATTGTGAATAAAATGTTCATAATATTCTATATTGAAAGTTAATGAATAATAGAAATAAGAAAAAGAGTTCTAAAATATTTTAATTATATCGTAGGATCTTACAATCTTATGTTTTGATTTTATGATTGGAGCCTTTGGACTTCTTCATGTTCTTAGGTTGGATCTCAATCTTGACAACTTGAAGTAGTAGTGATTGTGATTCTGATAAACAAAAGTCACTGTTAAGTATTAAGGATACATGTTTGTCCTCTCTTTTATTTTGTTCTCTCATTGTTCATTTTTGAGTTTCCTGATGTTGGTAGCCTACCTTTGCTACTAAGGCCCCTTACTACCCTAGATTACAAGATTCGTGCCTCTTTTACTAAATCCATTGACTTGCTGCTCACACCTAACTACTTTTATCAGTTCTATCACTTGCTTCTTGCTATCTCTTGAGTGTGTGCATTATGTGAGATCATCATAAAGTCTTAAGATCAATCATTTTTCTAAACCACCTCCGAGTTAACCAAGTTTAAGCAAGTTTCATCCATATAAAGTGAAACATATCTTATTTCAACCTACTTATTCAAATTAAAATTTTCCCACTTCTTTATATATCTTCCTTTCAAAAAGTTGATGCCCCCAGAGCAATGGTGCAGTGGAAGGGCGACTAATTGTCTCCCAAGCACTCGCGGTTCGATCCCTAGCTACGATGAATTTTACAAGAATTTTTCCTCCAAATAGGGCGCGCAACCGTTTGATGTTGGGGCTCTAGATCGCCCGCCGCGAGTGCTTCCCGATTTACCCTGGCGGCCGGTGGGAAACTTCCGTGGGCCGGACCGGTCGTCTCAGGTTTGACGTTACCCAATCTGGTTAATCATTTTTTTCTTTCTAAAAGTTGATTTTTAGAAGGCTGATTTGGTTGTAACTCGACTAGTTCAGATGAGTATTGAAAATTTCTGATAATAAGGCCTTAACCATGTAACTTATTGAAAGAAAGAAAAATTAGGATGCTACACTTTATGGGCAAAAATTGTATAATTTAAGGAAATATATTTTATTACCTTATCATAATATATAACTCTGGACAAAACCATAAACATAAAATTGCTACTGTGGGACTAAGCCCCACTAGAACGATAACACTTAACCTTGATTGAGGTTGATGGGGATTGACAAATTCTAGCAGCAATTCCTTAACCATGTAAGTTTATCATAGCTTGATAAGTATTAGATGGGCATATATATATATATATATATTCATGATAATACTTTAATTATGGAACTACTAATGCGAGCCAAAGTTCACAAGACCTACAACCCTATTTATTTGATACCTCTAGTGCTCATCTGATCAAAAGATACTATGTCCAACTTGTTATATAAAGTAGAGGAACTCTTATTAAAAAACATAAATTAGAATCTATAATCATGAAATGATAAATATTCTACTTGCTGAACTATGAAATAAAAAAGGAAAAGGAAGAAGAGAAAATAGCTACATTTTTAGCACAAGTCTAAAGTATCATTTTATGCTGGAGTTTGGTCTTAGATTTTGTTCTTTTTAATATTCATTCATTTACTTCATTTACTTATAAAAATGATATTATGTTAATTGCATACTTAATTGAACTAAATTTTATCATATTATGCTTCACCAATACTAGACATGTTTCGATATGTGTTAAAGCTCGAAGATAAATTCAGATGACCTTTACCTATTATATTTTAATTTTTTGATAATGATATATCAACTAGTAATTGAATATCGAATTATTTTGTTAATTTTTGTATCAATGAGTGGTGAGTTTTGAACTTATAGAAATAAACTATATAAATTAGATAATCAATTCAATTAGAACTTTGAAAATATAAGCTATAAGAATTAATAAATATTGCTTGAATTCATTTTGACACATATTGTAGCGTGCTAAGGTTGTTGAATGTTTGATATGATAAGATACTCATTGGCACAATTGGCATAAGAGAGAGTACTCTGATCAATTATTGGAATGATAAATTTTGATCATGCCATTCAATTGGTTGGAGATTTCAAACCATGTTTGATAGTGTTGATGTTCACGTTCACATGGGACTTGTTGTTGGTAGGTTTCGGGTCACAAGTAGAGGTTGCTAGTAGTGGTGCTAACAACCTTAAAAAGTCCTTGCAGTGAGCTGAGCTAGGTGTTTGAGTTATGAGCATAGGCTAGGGGTATTAGTGCTCCCTTCAGCTTGGTTCTGGCATTGCTTCAGGAGGATACCATTGGCAGGTGCAACAGTTATGTGTGAGCTTTGGTGCTATAAGGAGCAGGATTAGGAGTAGTTAGTGCTCTACAAGAAGGATTGTGGTGCTGGAATGCACATGAAGCAGTAACTCATGTAATAAAGGCTTTGGTGTTATAAGGAGCAGGATTAGGAGTAGCTAGTGCTCTACAAGAAGGATTGTGGTGCTGGAATGCACATGAAGCAGTAACTTATGTAATAAAGGATTTTGCAAAATTGGAACTTCACCTATAGATTTGGAAAAGATGTTCAGAGTTACAAATTTGTGCTGGAGCCTAAGGTTTTGATGACCTAGTGTTGGTATTGGATAGATATTGATTTTGCAGACCTAGCTACTGAGTGATAACATGAAGTAGTGTATTCTCATGACATGGAAAGCGATTAATATAAGTCTAATGTGCATCTCGACCGCGAAGTTGTCCAAATTGCTAATGGCATTACTCTTGGGCTAGTAGTGGAAGCTTTTTTATGGTTGTCAGCAACGATCATTGCCACGCCCCGAGGGTGTAATTCTCGCACACCGAAAGGTATCCCACTCGGTGACAATATAATAAAAGAAACCCTAAGAACCACCTAAATAGAATAATTAGGAAATTCTTCAATTTTATATATCATATTTTTCGTAGGCAACAAAACTATACAGATAACACGACATATGAAACAAAACATAAACACAACGAAGCAAAAGTAAAACAAATCAGGAATCAACATATTGAGATCTCTGAGCAACTCTATGCAAGGCTGAAACCACTCTAATATCAAAAAGGTCCCTGTGTCTGCAAAACTGGAGACCAAGAAGTACAAATAGTATGCCAAATGGCTAAGTAGGTTATCAGGTAGATGTGCATGAATTTAATCTTGTTTAAGAAGTCAAAGAAGTAGAGTAAATCATAATCTCGTATTAACTTTAAGTTCTTTTTAAAATTCTCTATTTATACATAAATACATATGTATAATAATCTTCAATTATATCTATAATCATGTAACATTTCATATTATAATTTAGAATCTCAACTTTATCATCATTTGTTATCATCAATTAAAATCAATTCTCAAATCTTATTGTTTAATCAACAGTTATATAGGTCATCCATGGTATTATATCAATAACGGTAAATGTCATAAACATATGAGTATCAACATGTATCAACAATGATCTAAATTTGATACATCAGCTAAAAGTGAACAATTGGAGCCAATATCATTAGTGTAATAATGTCCTAGGAGCTAAAAACCATCATCGGTGGACTACAACAATAAACGCCATTGCGCAAATCAAGCTTGACCGAGGGCTACATCACGCCACCGTTCTTCAAGTGTACGGTTAGGTACTTTGGTATAAGGCTAGGCTTAGTCTTCACTTTTGAGATTCCATTTTATCATCTTTGTTATTTCACTTTAATCTTTTTACCATCATGGTTCAATTCTAAAGTTTTTATCAATCCAAGTCAAGTTTTCATGTCAAATATATTAATTTATTACGGTATCATCATAAGATTTATACAATATGAATATGAAAGTGCAAGTATCAACAGTATCGAATATCAACAGACATGTATCAATGGAAGGTCAAGCAAATCTAAAAGATATGTATCAATGAAAGAGTAAGTCAGAATATCCATTTAATTTTTAAAACCGTCTTAATTCCCATATGAACCCCACATGTAAACAGAAAATAATATCAATTATTTATTCTCCAATCATTTTATTATTTTAACCCATTTCGTTATTTGTAATATCATTTTAATTCTCTTTTGAAAACAATCATCCAAATATATGTAATCTCATTTATCTCTTTATTTATGCATGAAGATAAATGTATGCCCATTTTATATACAACAAAATTTTCGAGTGTCGGTAGATCACCATGCTCCACTTGAACTCGTATCGTCTAAGGATCACTGTGGTTGCTGGAAAAGAGGGCAGCAATTAGGGCTGCGTTCCCCTTTATGCTGGAGACCTCGACTAGCTCTGACGGTGCTGCCATGAAAAGGACAACAGCTAGGGCTGCTGTTGGAGAAAACAAAAGGCAGCAAGATACCACTATTAGTGGGGAAGAAGAAGAGAGAGCAGCTAGGGTTGCTGCTCTTGGCTGCTGGAGGAGAAGAAAGACAACAATGTCAGTTGGAGAATGCTGAAAACAAGGAAGATGGCTGCTGGGATAGTGAAGGGGAAAGGAAAAAACGTTTTCCCTTGTCACCGATTATCTCACTGAGCTCCAGCGATGACCTCAGCTAGCTCCGGTGGTTGCTGTGCTTGGCTAGAGAAGAGGGCAGCAACTAGGGTTTTGTTTTCCCCCTCTTAGCTGGTGGCCCGGCAAGCTCCGGCAGTGCTGCCAAGAAGCAGGACAGCAGGGAACAAGGGTTGGTGGCAGGAGAAAGGGGGCTGCTACCGTTGGTGCTGTTGTTGGTCGGAAAAGGCAGCACCTATGGTTGCTGTCATTGGCTGTTGGAGGAGAAAAAGGCAGCAAAGTTGCTGCTCTGCTCTTTGCTGGTGGAGGAGAAGAAGTGCGGGAGGAGAAAAAGATGTAAGAAGAAAGAAAAAGAAACGAGTGGGAGGAATGGGTGTGAGTATTGCATGCATGGGGAGGCAGTATATATATACACACACTTAACAATCATAATAGTGCTTGGCTTGTATAACTCTGGAGGGCGGCGAGGCTATGTTACTTGCGCAAAAAGGGTGGAGGAAAAATTTTCTCTCTGAAAGATTAGGGGGCTCAGCTGGAGTGGTGGCATGAGCATTGCATGACACTCATTAATGGATGAGCCATATTCGATGTTGTGGAGGCATTGATGGTGACCAGGTTGCAAATAACACGAAAGGCTCTGCCTTGGCTCACTAGGGGTTGCTTGAGCAGTGGGCACATGTCTCTTGAGTGATGAAGTATCTAGAGGAGCTGGTAACGAGCCATGAGGGCCCAAGTTTTGCAAAGGCATCACACAATTTAAGAGGGTGCAGGTCATGTGGGCAATGAGTGTAAGACTTAGGATGAAATTTCTTTGAACCCCACAAAGAATAGAGAGGAGGCAGGGAGAAGACCTTGATGGGGAGGTCAAGAACCTCCTGTTGAGGAGGATTGTCTTTGTAAAAACCTTAACCCTAGAAAAGGGCTGTGATAAAATGTAGAATTTAGGAAAGAAATATTGGATCATCTTATGATGGTCAGATAATAACTACATAGTTAGATGTAGATTCATGATAAAACCCTAAACGTATGACTACCAATATGAGACCAAACCAACTATTCTAATCCCTCTAATGAAAATAAAGGGGTTGGGAAGCATGGAGACTGATAGAAAAGAAGGCAGAGGAAACAAATCCGCTTATGAGAGAAATTTGCTGGAAAACAATACAAAAAGGAGCATAGAAAACATTTGGGGATGAAAAGTTGCGAAAACAAAATGGTAGTGGTGGTAGAGTAAATAGCAGTTGCAGTAGGAAGAAGGGTTTGCTGTATTAATATGGGAACGTATCATAATGACTGACTAAAGTTGTTTGATTGGTCAACTGCATTGCTGAGAATCAACCAGTCTTTCAGCTGATGGATGCAATTTTAAAAATATAAGGAACACATAAATCAGGGTTATTTTTGTGGTTGCTTGCCTTTGCATGTACTAAATTAAGGGAAAACTTATACTTAGGCCACTCAAGAGATAGCAGATTTTACTGTGCCACCAGGATTTTTTGCTGCACATTGGACTTGTGTTTTCTCTTGACATTCTACTATACAGGAATATTCAGCAAGTCAAGTCAATGTAAAACCATATAATAGATCTACAAAATGAAGGTAAAATTCATAAGATCTAATCAATATCTGTAACCAAAGAGTAACAGAATATCAATAAGAGGAAACATGAATCTCCATATATCCATACTTGCCTCTTCTTTTGGTTATTGCCTGTGCTCCTGATTATATCTTTCTGCAATTACATCCATTATTTCCTTCACTGCTTATCATTACTTAAATGAACTATTTTAACTATCTAAACTATTTAGGAGGCTGAGATTCTGGAACAGATTGATCGGGATGTAAAACGTACTCATCCAGAGATGGAATTTTTTTGTGGAGACTCTCCTATTGCAAAGACTAATCAGGTGAACAAGTGACAAACATGCCACTCATTTTTTGCAATAAATTTGATTCTTCAACTGTAGTTTCTTACTCGTTTTTTGTTGTTTTTCAGGAAGCTTTAAGGCATATACTTATTATCTTCACAAAACTGAATCCTAGTATAAAATATGTACAGGGAATGCATGAAGTTGTTGCACCTCTCTTCTATGTCTTCAGGAATGATCCAGATGGCACTAATGCGGTAAGGACAATGTTAATATACTAAGATAAATTATGTTAATTATTTCACTTGTTTATTGTAACTTTCTGTGACATTATGGTCTCAATCGCTTACACCATTCTATTATTGTTTAATTTATACTTTGACACTGATGATAGTTCACTTTGGGACAAAATTCAACTGTCTTTGATATGCTAGAAACAAATTCAGGTTACATGACTTGATTGTGAGATTTCTGGCCATTCCAGTAGTTGCTTTGACACTAGAGAATTTTTCTTTTGTTCTGAGATAATTTGTCCCTTGCCATATTGACGGGATTGCCATGCCAACATATAATTATATTATTTTTTTAATTGTAATTAAATTTAATGGGGGGAACGGTGATAAGTCGCGATTTGACATGATACGAATTCAAACTCAATTTAATTACCGAACATTCTCTATGTTCGGATCGTTTCCGACATGATGATAGTTTTTAGGATTGATTTATTACTTTGGGTTTTTGATGTTGTAATTGAGGGTTTGGATTTTGGGTTGCTAAGACTGCTTAAATGAAAAAGAATACGAGTAATTAAAACACTAATATAATCTACACTACAATTGCAAGGGAATTAAAGGAAACACAAGAAGTTAATGAAACCTAATCTAATCTAATCTAACATAATTGCATCCAAATTAATGACAAGAACTTAAAGCATTAAACGAAACAAGCATGCAAGTAATTAAAAGAATTGAAATGCAAAATTTTGATCTGCTACGGACCGAGGTGCTGCGCTTGTGTGGACTCGGGGTGCCTGAATCCACGGGCTAGTGTAGTAACTATTTTTTTGTTTTTTAAAATTTTTTTGGGTATATTATATATATTTTGGGTTTAAGATTTTAAGATTTAGATATTGGGTTATAGTGGGTTTAAGCCAATAAAAATTTTCTTCTAGGATTCAGGTTTCATTTTTGGGTTATAGTGTTCAAAATAAAAAAATTTAGATACTCACGGGTTATATTATATGTGTTTAGCGTTTAAGATTTTAGGATTTAGGGGTTGAATTATAGTGAGTTTAAGCCAATAAGATTTTTCTTCTAAGGTTCAGTATTCCCTCTTGGGTCATACTCTTCAAGATTTTAAATTTTTGATCCTCAATGTATTTAGGGTATATATTAGAAAATTTTGATTTTTAAAAAATAAATAAAAAAAATAAAAAAATTCGAGGCGCTTGGAATTGATTCCAGGCACCCAGACTGTTTTTTTTAAAAAAAATTAATTAAGGCACCTGGATAATCTAGGGGTCGCGCACGGGTGCACGATAGACGGTCCGCCATAGAGCCATTCTCTTGAAATACATTAACTAAAGTAACAATAAGTAAGAGCCATTTAAACAAACACTTGAAATGCAGAAAAACTAGGCTAAACTAAGACTAAGGTAAGATTGGAGATCTCTCCCTTCAATGGTGGATGCGGATTTCGACGATGAAAGGGAGAGTAGTCTTCTAATCTGACTAGGGCTCGTTGTTGCAAATGGATCCTCAAGAATGGAATACACTCGTAATCTCGACACGTTGTGGAGAATGAGCTCTCCCTAATCCGTTTGAGCTCGGGGGAATGTTGTCGGAGATGAAATGGATCCTCTTCCCCTCTAATCCCAACTGGAGAGGTGGCTGCCGGTGAAGTGATGGATGCAGATCGTTGGAGGTTTCTTGGATGTGGAGCGGACTCTCTTCTCTAATATGAGGAGAGGTGAATCCGGAGGAAGAGAGGTGGAGATGATGGCTAGGGTTCATGGAGGTTGAAGGAGGCGATTCCGGAGAGATTTCCCTCGAACCAACTTTAGCTCTTTGTACTTTCCCTTGAACCACTCAAAATCGCTAACTGAACCCAAAACTGCGGATCCCTGTGGCTTTGCTGTGCCTGGGGCTGTCCTAGTTTTCGAGCCAATTAGCTGGTGTAGTGGATGACATAACTTGGTTGTGTCAAGGGGCACAACTTGGCCGTGTCAAGGGGCACGGGTAGGCCGTGTTCCTTGCTGAATGAGCCCCAAAACTCCTCGATATGTTCCTCAAATGCATTACAAAACAAAGTATGTATCAATTCAAGCATCAGGACCAACAATTAGATGATATTTGCAGTAAAGATCTAAATAATCCAATGCTCGTAAAACATGATAAGTCATGCGAATAAACTGTACGAGTGGATTAAAACATCGAGAAATAAATCAAAATACTGTGTCAAAAATGGTTGTTATCAAATGCTCCATTATGGATGAAGTTGTAGAAAATTTTTGTTTTACAAGTAGTTTAATTTTATTGGAATATGTCTAAATAAATAATTTATGGTCAATGTCTAGTGGCTACACAAGTTCATAGTAGTGTATGTAGGCAAAATATAGGGTTGAACCCAAGAGGAGGTCTAAGAAGAGGTCTTAGGCCGAACCAACTAGGGGACCTAAAAAAAATATTTTAGGTTAATTAATTAGTTTTAACTTTATAAACCAAGGTAACCTAATTATCCAAGCATATAGAGAGACCCCAAAAACGTTTAGGCTCCTTTTAAATCATAAGCTGTAAAAGAATTAGCTTAAAAAAGTTTACAACGCATCCACGCCGTGATGTGGTGACGGGAGATGTTTATAAATGGAGATAGCTTATTTTCCTATAGGTATAAGTTTTTGGAGGTTAACGTTGGGTGTTTTATGTGATCCTAAAATAGCTCTAAAATTTAAAGGAAAGTTTTACAAAATGGTAATTAGACGTGCTATGTTATATAGTGTTGAATGTTAGGCTATGGCTCGAGCACATAAGCAAAAGATGAAAGTTGCAGAGATGAGGATGTTAAGGTTTATGTGTGGACATACGAGGATGGACAGAATAAGGAATGATAGCATTAGAGAGAGTCCGAGTTGCATCTATTGAGGAAAAATTTCGAGAGATACGCTTGAGATGGTAAAGACATGTACTTAGACGACCAATAAATGCTCTAGTTAAACGATGTGAAACTATGATAAATACGCACATTAACGAGGGAGAGGAAGGTCAAAAAAGACTTGGTTGACAACAATAAAATAAGATAAATTTTATTTAAATATAGATGATATAATAGGGGACAGAGTCTAATGGTGTAAAAGGATCTATATAGCCCCATCTAGTGGGATAAGGTTTGGTTGTTGTTGTTGTATAAGTATTTGGATAACAACCATCTATTTTTTTTAGATAATTCAGCATATCAATAACTCTTTTCGCTTCTGCTGATAAAGAACACTTCAAGATCATTAACTCCATGTACAAATCATAACCATCAATAGTAGAATTTCTATTATGCCTCAATGATTGTTTGAGATTTTTAACAAATGTCAATAAATGATCATCAACAACATATCTTAACCTCTCCAAATTAAATAAAAATTCAAAACTTTCTTTATACTTTTAACATTATTCAAACCGAGTTTGTAGTGAAGAAATAGCTTAATCGATTAAAAAGAGAAAATAATTAACTCTTAAAGATTTTGTACTATGATAGTAGTAACCAATAGCATGAAGATCCTTAACTTAATGCTTTCTTCATCAAATCTCCACTTCTCTCCACTTTCTTCCCTTTTCCCTTGTACTTTTTTACTTGAACTTAGGTCCTACACCAAGATAACCAAATCATTTCTTGTGTCTTCTCTTCTGGTTCTCCCTAGAAACAAAGGGAGTTTGAAGCTAGTCACACAATTTCACACTAGACTTGTCTGATGGGTGCCTACAGAGAACAACTTGGCAAACATCATGACCTTTGTCTACTTTTAGTTAGACTTCTCCCAATAAAGTTTTTAAACCTTTATTACTCTACCTTGCCTTCTTCATATTCATGCATTTGCTAAAATTAGTTTGTTGTTACATCAATTAATCAATAAAACTATTTCCATCCCTTCCGTATGTTCACCGCCAACACTTTTCATCTACCCATCCTACAAATTTGTGCATTTTCAAAGGTGCATCTCTTATGCTTGCGCCACAGTCCTAACATCATATTTTAAATAGACCCAACATCATTGCACAACAGCCAATCATCCAACACAACTTTCCATTATTTTTATATGCAATGATTCCCCAATTCCTTTGCCAAGCATATCAATGAAATGCATTCTGATATTACATCAAAGATCAATCTAGATGGCACCATTGAGGAATGAAGATTGGTGAGTACATACAGACTGTATTCAAACTCTAAAGTGAACATTTGAAGTTTAAGTGACTTTCTCAAAGTAGGGAAAAATTTGTCTAGAGACTAAGGTCATTTAATTAACTTTGCCTGTGACGACTAGTCATGGTCAGTCCCAAGCTCGGATAAAAGAGGATGGTTGTGTTAGGTTACCAGCCAGTGTAAAAAACTATGACAAATGCTCAATGAATAGATCCATTAAACTAGTGTGCTAATGCTAGGATGTTCCCCGGAAGAAACACGTTGCAAGGTCGCTGAAACGTCTCGGCAAGGACCACTACATTTCTAGAACTCGGGTATAGTGCTAAATATGCCAGGGTTTGCATTGCAGGGTCCGACTGTAACGTCTCGGCAAGAACTACTACATCTCCATGAGAATTTGGGTGGTGTTAAATAGACGAGTTCTTATACCATAGATGGGATAAGAATAAACATTATAGGAAAACTAATAGTCTGAGATTTGGAACATGGAATATAGAAACTCTCACTGGTAAAACAATGGAAATAGTTGATACGATGATTAGGAGAAAAATTAGTATTTTGCATGTGCAAAAGACAAAATGGGTAGCGAAAAGGCAAAAATAATAGAGAACTCGGGTTTTAAGTTATGATACATAGAAAAGAGTAAAACAAGAAATGGAGTGGATATTTTTGTAGATAGTTCTTTAAAAGATGAAGTTGTTGGATTAATTAGAAAGGGGGATAAAATTATAGCTCTCAAGATAGTAGTGGCAAAAGAAGTTGTGAACATAATTAGCATATATGCACCTCAAGTAGGATTAGATGAAGAAACCAAATCCAGATTTTGGGAGAATTTAGATGAGGTATTACAAAACATTCCGCCAAATGAAATGATTTTAATAGGAGGCGATCTAAGTGGACATGTCGGAGTAAAAAATGAAGAATATAAGAGATTACATGGGGGTTATGGGTTTGGAACAAAAAATGAAGAAAGAAAAACTATATTGGATTTTGCGATAGCATATGACCACCTTATAATTACTAATACAGTTTTTAAGAAAAAAGAAGAACACTTGGTCACATTTAAAAGTGAGAATAATAAATCGCAAATTAACTTTTTTATGGTTAGGAAGAGAGATAGGAAGATTTATAAAGATGGTAAGGTCATTCCTCGAGAAAGCTGAACTACCCAACATGAATTAGTAATGTTCGATACACGCCTTAATCATAATATCAATAGAGGAAAAATATACACGATTCCTAAAATTAAGTGGTAGAAGTTAAAAGATGGGAAGCAAAACATATTGAAGGAGAAGGTAAGAATACAAACATTAGATGAAATATATAATGATTCTAATACGATATGAGATAAGATGGTATCAAAGTTGAAAATAGTAGCTAATGGTATACTCGATGAGTCAAAGGGGCATGCACCACTAAGTAAAGAATTTTGGTGGTGGAATGAGAAAGTACAAGAGAAAGTGAAGAAAAAACGAATAACCTATAAGGAATTATATATTTGTAAGAACAAGGAAAACTTAAAAAAATATACAATAGTCTAGAAAGAAGCTAAGAAAGTAGTGAATGAAGTAAAAAATAAAACTTTTGAACGATTATATCAAAACTTGAATACAAAAGAAGAGGAAAGAGACATTTATAAAATAGCTAAAGTGAGAGAGTGGAAAACAAGAGACCTTAGCCAAATAAGATGTATTAAAGATGAATGCAATAGAGTACTAGTAAATGATAGTGAAATAAAAGAGCGGTGGTGGATTTACTTTCATCAACTTTTTAATGAAGGTTTAGGGGACCAACTTAACTTAGACAATTTAAGTAGTTCAAATGAGTATAGAAATTTTAATTTTTATCGTAGAATTTAAAATTTAGAAGTAAAACAAGCTTTGAAAGGGATGTAAAATGGTAAAGCAGTGGGACCAGATGATATCCCAATAGAGGTATGAAAGTGCTTAGGAAAACAAGGTATTAAATGACATACAAAATTATTTAATATGATATTGAAAATAAAAAATGCCTAATCAATTGAGGGTAAGTACTCTAGTTCTCTTGTATAAGAACAAAGGAGACGCACAAAATAATGCAAACTATAGGGGTATTAAACTAATGAGTCATACCATGAAACTTTGGGAAAGAGTAATAGAAAAAAAAATTAAGGAGACCACGGTAACCGAAAATCAATTTGAGTTCATGCCTGGAAGGTCGACAATAGAAGTTATACATCTTCTTAGACAATTAATTGAAAAGTATCGAGAGCAAAAGAAAGATCTACACATGGTATTTATTGATTTAGAAAAAGCTTTTGATAGAGCCCCAAGAGAAATTATATGGAGAATTATATAAAAGAGAGGCATTAGCGTAACATATATTGAACTAATTAGGGATATGTACGAAGATGTAACGACCAAAGTGAAGACTTCAGGTAGATTAACTGATATATTTCCAATAAGAATATGGTTACATCAAGGATCAGCTCTACGTCCCTATCTTTTTACACTAATCATTGACAAACTCACTGGATATATTCAAGATACAGTACCATGGTGCATGTTGTTTCTAGATGATATTGTTTTGATAGACGAGACACGTGAAGGAGTAAATGCTAAACTAGAATCTTGATGGGAAACACTAGAAGTGAAAGGTTTTAGGCTTAGTAAAGACAGAATATATAGAATTTAAGTTTAATAATATTAGACATAATGAGACAATTGTTAAGATAGAAGATGATGAATTGTTTAAAACTGAGAGCTTTAAGTATTTAGGATCATTTTTACGAAGGGAAGCCTTGACGCAATGGTAAAGTTGCCGCCTTGTGACCTAAAAGGTCACGGGTTCGAGTCCTGGAAACAACCTCTTACAAAGTAGGGTAAGACTGTGTACAATAGACCCTTCTCTGGGACCCCGTATGGCGGGAGCTTTATTCACCAGGTTGCCTCTTTTGCAATTAATGGAAGGATTGAGAGAATGTCTTACATAGAATATAAGCAGGATGATTGAAATAGATGTTAGCGTCAGGTATTTTATGTGATCATAAAATACCTCTAAACTTAAAGGAAGTTCAAAAAACGGCAGTTAGACCTGCTATGTTATATAGTGTTGAATCTTGGACTATGACTCGGGCACATGAGTAAAAGATGAAAGTTGCAGAGATGAGGATGTTATGGTGGATGTGTGGACATACAAGGATGAACAGAATAAGGAATGAGAGCATTAGAGAGAAAGTCGGAGTTGCATCTATTGAGAAAAAATTTCTAGAGACACGTTTAAGATGATACGAACATGTACTTAGACGATCAATAAATATCCCAGTTAGGTGATGTGAAACTATGATAAATATGCACATTAAACGAGAGAGAGGAAGATCAAAAAGGACTTGGTTAGCAACAATAAAACAAGATAAATTTTATTTAAATATAGATGATGATAATAGGGCACAGCTTAATGATGTAGAAGGATTCATATAATTAACTCTATCTAGTGGGACAATGTTTGGTTGCTATTGTTGTTGTAGACTAAGGCCATTTAATTATTACTACCATTTTTTTTTATGTTTCACTCTATGAATATATGGATCTTTTCCCGTAGTAGCAACCAAGAAATATTAAACTTAGATTTTTTTAGTAACTTTCCTCTTTTCCACTCCACTATTCCTGTCCCATTGTCTCTTTTTCTCTCTCTTCATCGTCTTCATATAATCAATTTAAATTGTCACTTTGAAAATGAAAATGGATAAAACTGGTGCCAGAGGAAGATCCTATCTATTTGACTTTTCATGGATCCCAATTTGAAATTTTGTGAACTTGGACAAGAGGAAGAGGAGTCTGCATCTGTCACGTAAATCTACATTAAATCATTTAACCTTGTGATAACTTGACATAATGTGAGTTCTTATGGTCATAGGTTTGAGTCATAGAAATAGTCTCTTGCAATGCATGATAAGGGTGCATATAATAAATCTAATGGGGTCCTACTCTTCTCCGGGACCTCGTATTGGCGAGAGCTTCATGTATAGAATTGCCCTTTTATTAATGAATGTCATTATTTATCAATATATATGTGCTATTTTAATGATGAATAAAATATATTACTTTTGAACATCTTTTGTAATGAATCGCCTTTGCCACCTATGTGGTATAATTTTAATTTTTCTTTCATGGTTATATTTTTCCTATCTATATTGGTTTTATTGGTCCAATATTACTAATACTTAGATATTGACTGTTTAATTCTGATATCGATATAATTATATTTCTACCTCTACCTTCCAACTTAATTCTGACTTGTTAGAAAATATGTTTTTTGTTTCTTTTTTATCTGACCATTATTTGGAGAGACTTCTGATTGAATATATATAATCATTATGTCATTATGTATGCAGACCTTTGCAGAGGCAGACACTTTTTTCTGTTTTGCCGAACTACTCAATATTTTTAGGGATAACTTCTGCAAACAACTTGACAATAGTGTCGTTGGCATCCAGTCTAAAATTGAGAAATTATCACAGCTTCTGAAAAGACATGATGAAGAGCTTTGGAGACATTTGGAAGTCATAACAAAAGTAATATATTTTGCAAGTTTTCTAAGATTGTTGATTGTATCTATTGCTTATTGTTATTTACTATGCTTTGCTTTCCACTTCTCTATTCGCATTTGGTCAAACATTAGTTCTGTGGTTTGGAATATGAACTGTTTTTATTCTACCAAGTTATGCAGTGACCAAGAAACTATAAAGGCTAGCATAGTAACTTGAAAATTATGATTGTTATCTGCATAGTCTATCTGCTTTTACACTCAATAAATATGTCCCCTTAATGTTGTTTATCCTCATCTAGTATATTTTGTCTTGCTACAAATTGAATTTAGAACTGTTTCAGTTTCTCAAAAATTAAGTATACATTATGCTTATTATTAAGATAATTAATTAAAAAATATGGGGAGTACAGCGGATTTTATTAAATTAGGCCTTTGATCGAGTTCCAAGAAATTTAGATTTTCTCCACTACAAAGAGAAGTGTTAAATATTTGTATTGGATAATGAAAGAAACAGAGTTAACATAATCAGTTCTACCAAGACTATAGGAAGAGAAATGAATACTTTTAGGATTGATAAGCCTTTTAGTTCTTATCTTTTCAGATGGATTAACTAACCAAATAAGAACAAAATATTTATTTCACGGAGAACCATTTGTTGGGAATTAGCATTTAGGCAAGATGGTCCTGATTATGGATGAAAAATGCATTTAACAATGCAACTACTACAATTAGTCATGTAGTGAAGACCGAGTAAAACTAAAACAAAAACGACTAAGTTTTTATCATACTAAGTAGGGTCGGTTGTATTGATCCTTCTAAATTATTAGGCTCGATGCCTTTCTATATCCTCATCTATATGTAAATGAATTTTATTATATTTTTTTTCTAATTAAGTCTTCTTTGATTTTTCTCTTCCTTGATTAGTGTGTATTTATTATAGTCTCACATCGCCTAACTAGGATATTTATTCGTTGCCTTAAGTACATGTCTGTGTCATTTTAAATGCAACCCTTGAGTTTTCCCTCAATAGGTGCAACTTTGACTTTTTAATATTCTCATTTTTAATCTTGTCCATTCTCTATGTGACATCCTCATCTCCGTGGCTTTTATCTTCTACTTGTGTGATCAATTTGTTGGGATTGGTTTGAGCTATTTGTTGGGATTGGTATGAGCTGGGGGGGGGGGGGGGGAGGGTGAATAACTTCATTTGCTTTTTCTTGTTGATGTTGTTGATGCGCTTTGGAAACCTTGAAGCAAAGAATCACTAAAACGCTAATGCCTTCGATTTACTTAGTATCCACCTCCTTGAGGCAACTAATCCAAGAGTTTGGTTCTCTCTCACAGCTCCACTATGAAAATCTTCTCCTCGGAGGCAGAAAATCCTTGTACAAGCTCAAAGACTAGAATGCACAAGAGAATACAATTCAAAACGAGGAAGTAAATATAAATACAATGAACACCTTGCTTGCTTGATCTCTTGTTTCATGGAAATGCCTCTTGTTTGGTTGAAAATGCAGTAACACTTCTTCCTCAATCCTCCAACAACTGGAATGTAGAAAACATCGTGAAACCCCCTTTTTAGGGTTTCTCTCGAGTTGGAGAATGCCTCGTAATTGATTGACCTTACCCGATTGCCACGTCGGATGCTACCGTTCAAACATGCGGAACGACTCTTTTTGCCGTTGCCCTAATTGATTCCGAGACTTTCTGTTCTCTAGCGGAAATGCCTCCAATCGATTAGCCAAATCGATCCAAAGACTTTATGTTCGTGGAGAAAACACTGCCTAATCGATTGATAAGGATGAATTGATTGGGCCAAACGATTCAACATCTTTCTGTGATCGCGAAAACACACTGCCAATCGATTAGCCCAATTGATTTGCTTAGCCTTAATTGATTGTCTCAATCAATTACGAGGCTTTCTTTTCGCTAATTAAGACTAACCAATCGATTGGCCTTAGGGTAATTGATTGACCAATCGATTTCAAACCCTACTGCGCTCTCCGAAATGAGCCTCCAATCAATTGCCTCAATCCTAAACTTTGAATCCGAGTTTAGGGTTCCTTTGCCCAAAACTGAAGTCATCTATGACTCGTTGGGTCGGTCAACCTTTGACCCACTTGGACTTTTCCTTGCCAACTTCCTGTTAGACTTCCGATCCAAGTGTCCGGTCAACCTTTGACTCACTTGGACTTTTCCACTGCCTAACCTCACTAGGACTTTCTATTGCTTAGTTCACACCTAGGACTTCTACCGCCTAGTCTCGCTAGGACGTTCCATTGCTTAGTTCCCAACTAGGTCTTCACTACCTAACCCCGCTAGGACTTTCACTGCCTAGTTCCAAACTAGGTCTTCACTTTGTCAAGTATCCGGTCAACTTTGACCTATTTGACCTCTTTTTCACATATTGTCCTAACATCGAAACTCAAGTTCGGACCAATCCGAGCTTAGTCAAACTGGTCAACCTTGACTTGAGGACGATTGCACCAACATGATTCATAGTCCAACATTAGTTCCATTTTATAAAATTACCCTTTAAAGGTACTTTACCTTTATAAAGAACATTGACATCCTCCATTTCAACCATTTGACTTATGCTCTATGAAAACAACTCTATCAACCTTTCATCCTCTTGGAAAAACGTTCCTAGATACATAATTCTTAGCTCTAGGTAACTATCATCTTTTATCATAACAACTGTCTTATTATGTCTACTATTACTACTAAATTAAATTTCTTATATTGTCTTATTTTGTTTTTTTTGTATATCATAACTCAAAATCTGAATTCTCTTTCATCCTTGCCTTCTCCCCTACCCATTTTGTCTCTTGTAAATATAAAATATTAATTCTTTTTTTAATCGTTGTATCTACTACGCCATTCTTTACGATGACCATTTATACATTCTATGTTTCAAATATAAGACAATCAGTATTCCTATAATGTCTATCTTTATCCAACGGGTTTTTGCTTTATATAACATCTAGCATTAGCGTAATAATTTTATGGATCCATTGATAACATTTGCCTATATTTTATGTTGACTGACAACCTAATGCAACCCTCCCGATTTATTCGGATTTGTCAGCGGTTATAGCAGAGTTGTTTTGCCATGGGCTGAGTTTGTGATAATACTCATAATCAAGCTTGTATATATTTAGTTAGGACATTGTCCTACTCTTTCTAGTTTGAACCCAAAGTAATCCAAAAATGATCTCTAGTTAATACGATGCTCAATTGGCTTACATAAAAAACAACCGAAAGATGGGTTAGTTCAACCATTTAACTCTTGAATCACCTAATAACCCATAAATAAACCTCAGCTTATAACAATAAGAAAGTCATATAGTTATTTCATTTTATTTCCCTTTCCCTCCCCCCTGCAATTGTTCAACGTTGGAATAGCCAATTTTGATAGAAAGGTGAGGTCAAGGGATGCCTCCTTGGTTATCTTTTTTCACTAAGTAAACATTACTTCTTTCTCTCCCCTCCCTCCCCTTCCATTTTGAATCCCTTCTCTCATAGTAAACATACAAGCCACTCTTTATGAGTAGCCGTTGGTAGGGTTAGTCGTTAGTCCATTGTTGTCTTTTTATGACTTGGTATGACTACCTTTGATTTCTTTGTTGAGAGCTTTAGTGATGAAGAAACAATACTAGGATTCATGAAAATTTATTGTTTGCTTTGTAGAAAATAAATTGCAAGTGTAAAATATTTTCCAAGGAAAATTTTCAGAGGAAATTGATTGTTTCCTTAAACGGCTGTGATATGGATAAATATTGCCCCCCTTTCTTCCCTTCACTTTTATTCCATTCCATGCTGTTGATTGGTGGTGGTTGGTTGAGATATTAAGATAGCTAGTGATCGTAGACTAGCTGGTAGGTATGATTGATTGCTCATTGACGGACATGTCACAGAGAGATGGCGTGTTGTCTTTAAAACTTTAATGTGAAAGTTCCCCCTAAAACGCCTCACATATTTTATTGACCATGATTTGACACCATACCAATCATTGAAAAGAAAAAAATCTTGGGAAAAAGCATTTTCTTTGGAATAGACAGATTGTTAGTAATGATTAAGGTATGTTATGATGCTTCTTATTATAAGAAAAACCACAATATAGTATGACTTGGAGATTCATTTTTCCAGTATAACTTTTCTTAGTATGTGAGAAACAATGTCCCAAGTCTCTAGACCTTTCTTACTGGTTAGAGATGACATTACATATTTATGACATTTCTTATTGTGTATCTTAATAATCTTCTATTATGAAACAGCCACAATTTTCTATGCCGGTATAAATTTCTTATTATGTATCTTCAATTCTACCAATTAAAGGAGGAACTTGTAGATGAGGGAAGTTCGACTATTATGTCATGGATATTTTCATTGTTTAAAGAACCAAGTTATTGTGTTGTTGGATGAAGGGAGTTAAATCATTGAGTTGGTAGTAGACAAGGATGGCCTTGTTCAATCAGCCTACACACCAATGAAAGAATTGAAGGTGTACAAGGATGGTTCAGTGGGTTGGAAAAGGCCTTTTGCACTTTAGGTGGTAGGGATGGACCAAGACATGGTTATCATGGTCAAGTTCCAGCTAGCCACTGAAACATTGCATAAAAGATTTTTGAGCCAATGATGCTTGATCATGGAAGGAAGCATAGGTAATTTCACAAATCCCAATTACAGTGAGCTCAAAATGTGCTAGCGATAATATTCTGAAACGATTACCGCCACACTTATGGTTAATACCAAAGAGTTAAATTCTAAGACCACGTATTTTATCTGTTTGATTAATTTTACCTCACAGTTTGGACATCACTTTACAAATCTGCAGTTGCAACTTCAAGATATGCCTGTTCATCTAGTTTTCTTTGTATGGTAGCTGAGATTTTATATTATTCTCTTTTATACTACAAGTTACTGATTTCAGATGAAAATCTCAGGTAAATCCTCAATTCTATGCTTTTAGATGGATTTCAATACTATTGATGCGCGAGTTCAACCTTACCGAGTGTCTCCATATATGGGATGTTCTTCTAAGTGATCCAGAAGGTCCACAAGTAGGGAATTGATTCTTTTATTTTCAACCAATCAACTTATTTAGTCCAGCTCATGGGAACTAAATGGAACATTCCTTGATTCTTTTGCAGGAAACCTTGCTGCGAGTATGCTGTGCTATGTTGATACTTGTTCGAAGGCGTCTTTTGGCTGGTGATTTTATTGCTAATCTCAAGCTTTTACAAAATTTTCCAAACACAAACATCAGCCATATACTCCATATCGCTAACAAGCTACGAGGGCCAACACTTGACTAGCAACATTTTTTTGGATTTCTTATTATCTTTTAGCACTTGGGACAGTCAGATATTAACAATGTGATATATTTTCATAAGCAGTGGGTTTAAGGTGTTCAGTGGCTTAAGATCATTCAGGTTTCTGGTTGTACTCGGAATATGGTTTCTTTTCAAGAGTTTCTATTTCACTGATACGTCGAATATCAATTTTTATAAAGAAAAAAATCAAATAATAATAATGAATTTGAAGAAAATAATGTTCATAATAATAAATTTGAGCTTTTTTAAAAAAAATTTGGAAGATTCTTTCATTTTTTTCTCTTACACAATCTACCGCTGCGGTGCTACCTCCTATGTTTAGCATGGTGATTGATTTGACTGTTTAATATTAGGTGAATGATATTATTAAATAATTAATAAGAAAATTTTGATTAGTTTAATATCGGTTTGATTTATTTAATTTTGATGGTAAAATTTGTTATTGATTTTGATTTGGCATGCGCTACCTCCTTCCTCTTTCATATCCAACACCTCACCCTTTTCTTTCTTTTCCCTATCTCCTCAACACAGCAGCTGTTTTTTCCTCTTTCCTCTTCTCCAGTAAATCTCAGCCACGGCAGCAACAAGAGCAACCCTCCTTTCCCTTTCTTTCCTATGTGGGTAGAGAGAATATTTCCACTGTCTTTTACCTCTTAGTTGTTTCTAGTGAGTTGCTGGCCACAATGAGTTCACTTGTTTTTTTATTTCCAGTCTACATTATTGTATCATTTCTTATCACTTTTATCAGCATAATTATTTCTTTTAGTTCGGAGATTTACTCTTTGCATATTTTCATTAATAGGATATGATTAGAAGCGAAATGGAAGAGAAATGGAGCATAAAGGAGCTCGGAGACGAAACCAACCACGGGGCTGTGTGGCTCCACATGATCGTGTGGCTTGGCTATGTCTTATAGCACGACCCGTACCACACGACCCGTGCCACGTTCATCGGAGACCACACGACATGCCCGTGCCGTTTGGTTGACCATGTGGCCCCCGTCCAGGATAGCAACACAGTCGGGTCATGCCATATGGCACGATCCGTGCCATTTTGGCTGCCACTAGCATGGCACGACCGTGTGATCCCACACGGTCGTGCCACTAGGAGCAACAGGGGGCTACGCCCTCCGCTAGAAAAGGGGTCTTCCTCCCCTTTTCTTGGGGAGGAAGTTTCTCTCTTTGGAGATCTATCTTTTGGAGCCACTACTCATCTCCGACTATCTTCGACGATCCAAGGCCTTCTCCGATGTATTCACCCTCTCTACGACCTAGAGATTGGTTCCGAAGACTCTTCTCGTCATCGGGCTAAGCTTTCATTCTTTTCTCCTTGTTTGATTGTAGAATGCTTATCATGATATCTTTGATTCCTTTCTTTAAGTCTATGAAGTAGATTCTTCTTGTTCTAAGGCCTAGAGAGTAGTTGCGATGTATACTTGATGAAACCCTATTGATTTACTTATACTTTGTGTTGATGATATGTTTTATGTATTGTTCTTGTTTGATAAAATGTCTATGTGAAGAGTTTATGCTTGATTTCTTTGAGTGTAGACTTTAATGTAGTGTAGATGCTCAAGGTTGTATGCCCGGGGAGCCCTATGCGATAAGGGTATCCTTTAACCGAATAACCTTGAGTGTTATTTTGAAATAGAGACTACTTCTATGCAAGGAAAGATCTAGCAAGTGCTTAATGGGTTTTCCCTAATTCTGTATTAGGAAATGACTTGCGTAGCATATAATGTATGACCAGGGAGTCCTTTGTGACAAGGGTAATCTTTTAACCGGACATTCTAAGTTACCTCATCTATCTAATGACATAGAATGCCTAGGGGAAGACACTCCGGTGCATCATTCACAAGATTGCACCGACAAATAACTAGACTTCCACTAAACATGAATATGGAGACGAAGTGTGGGATCATTTAGAATCGATAGAAGGGGGAGGGGGTGAATATCGATAAAATCTTTTCGGATTAAAAAGAGCAATTACGCAGCGGAAAATTCAAAACAATGCTGACACTTTTTCTTTTACTTGGTTCGGAGTCTAGATCGGCTCCTCCTCCAAGGTCCACGGTTCTTGACCGTTTACGTTGGACAATTCTATATTTCGCAAAACAGTTACAAGTTTGAAGTTCGAATACAGAATTTAAGTACAACAATTAATTAAAGAAAATAGTATACCGACGACCGGAGAAGATTCGAAGATCGGAGCCGCGGGTTGTCGTTGGCGCTTGAGACTTGAGCATGGAGAGTTTGGAGCATAGCGCTTGAACTTTTTCGTTGGAAGCAATTGTCTCTGGAAGCAAGGGGTGAACCCCTTTATATAGAGTCTTCTTGGGCGTCTGTGTTGAAGGGGGCGCCTGACACGTGGCCCTTTCTGCTCGAATCCTTATCCGCAGACTTGGCCAGCGCTTATCCCTTTAACTGGGGCGCCTGAGTCGACTGGGGCGCCTGTATCAACACAGGCGCCTCATTTGCTGACGTGGAGGCTTTGCTTCGAGACTGCTTGGAACACCTTCATCTGGGGCGCCTGTCACCATACAGGCGCCTGATCATACAGGTGCCAGAACACTTCAACCTTTGTTCCTGCAACCAGGGTTAGTTCCAAAACACAAACAATATATACGTTATATCCAGTTAACAGCCTGAGTTGTCTTGGTTCTGACTTTGGGCTTCCAAAATGGAACCCTAGGTCGAACCGACGCCTAATGTTCCCTCCTACGGGGAACGCGTCCTCGCCTACTCCTCTCAGGAGAGTTTACAGTTTTTGCCAACCGGCTCCTCCGGTTGGACTTTTGCCCAATCCTCCGGATCAGGTCTTCATGCCCAGTCCGCGACCAGGACTTATTGCCCAACCCCCGGTCAGGTTTTCGGTGCCCAGCCCTCGGCCAGGACTTATTGCCCAATTCCTCGAATCAGGAATTCGTGCCCAGTCCGCGACTAGGACTTATTGCTCAACCCTATGTCAGGACTTAGGTGCCCAGCCCTCGGCCAAGACTTATTGCCCAATTCCTCGAATCAGCACTTCGTGCCCAATCCGTGACCAGGACTTATTGCCCAACTGATGTGAACCTAAAGAGAAGAAGTCTCAAGAACACACAACAAATGGAAGAAAGAGAGAAAGATAGTCTAAATCGAAAAGATGGAGAATAAAAGAAAGAACCTCGACCCAATGCTTAGGAAAGCACGAACCTTGGTATAGAAGAAGAAGAAGATAGACGACACAACCTTGGGATGGAGGTTGATAAGTCTTGAACGCCACAAGGGGATGCCTTGATAAGTTCTAGTTCAATGAAGAACCAACAAGTGAGAGCCTCACCCTATATAGTAGATTGAAATAAGCCAAAAATTACATTTGTGGCAGCCACCCCCTTAATTTATAGCTATAGGGTGACCTAAAAACCCTAAAAGGCCAAAAGGAAGCTCATTTAGTAGAGGCCTATGTAGACTACATAGCCATATTGAGCTCTTGGCACCATTACAACCCAAATAAAGCTAGAAATTGGGGCTAAATTGAACCCACAAAATCAACATATCCCTCTTACATAGACAAGAGACTTAAGTGACTAGTTAAGCTCATCTAAGGCTTGAATTAGATTGACTAAGCCGTATGACTTGCTCTTGGTCAAACCTTCTTCAATGGTAGCTTTGGCTTTCACATCTTCAATTAGCACATTAAGTGTTTCTTTCATCTTTTTAGTCTTAGCCATTGTAATTGAGCCTCCTTTGATGCATAATGGATCATCAACATCTTCCAGAGTGGGTTGAGCATGATCATATCGTTAGCTTGTTGGGCAACTTGTTCACTTCCTTTGACTCCATCACCAACCCTATGTCAGGACTTAGGTGCCAGCCCTGGCCAGGACTTATTGCCCAATTCCTTAATCAGGACTTCGTACCTAGTTTACCTAGGACTTTTCCTGCACACTTAAAGAACTTCATTAGATCACAAGATAACCTTAACTTATGTACTCTTTGTCATTATCAAAACATAGGTTCGATCTTGGTGCTTCCGGCACCAATAATCTCACCCTTTTTTATTTATGGCAACCTGGTTAAAAAAGTTAAGTTTAAAGCAATTAAAGTATATATATATATATATATAAAGACAATTTTATATTCCTCTCTTTAAGAAGACTGATTTTTGAAAAACAAGTACTAAGCTCCCCCTAAAATAGAAATTCTCCCCCTGAAGCTTTCAATGTTATGCAGTTTTTCAAAAAACAAGCTAAGTTTTTGTTAGAGGAGAACCAAGTTAAAGTCTTTTTGTGAAACCAAATTTTGACTAAGTATTTTGCAAAAC
This sequence comes from Boesenbergia rotunda, assembly GCA_024364735.1. Lineage (NCBI taxonomy): Eukaryota > Viridiplantae > Streptophyta > Magnoliopsida > Zingiberales > Zingiberaceae > Boesenbergia > Boesenbergia rotunda. The sequence goes on along the minus strand of JAGFNQ010000364.1, from coordinate 275,315 downwards.
TTTTGAAGTTTGAAAGTTGAAGGTACCTTTTTTTTTAAAAAAAATGGAATTTTAACTTACCACACAAATTTGTAAAACATTTGCACACTTAAAAGAGTTTGCACTTTAGAAAAATATTGTGTTTAGAAAATTTTGCACACTTAAAAAAATTTTGCTTAGAAAAATTTATTCACTAAAAAAATATTACTTAGAAAAACTTTGTGCACTTAGAAAATATTACTTAGAAAAATTTTGTACACTTAGAAAAATATTTTACTTAGAAAAATTTGTGCACATAGAAAAATATTCTACTTAGAAAAATTTGTGCACTTAGAAAAATATTTTTCTTAAAAAAATTTGTGCACTTAGAAAATATTTTAAAAGTTCTTTTTGCAAAAAAATTTGCACTTAATATTTTGAAAAAGAATCTGCATTTGAAACTTTAATGCACTTAAATTTAACTTGAAAATTTAACTTTACTTTTAGAAAAAAAATTGAAAACTTTTAACTCTCTTCTTTTCTCTCTCCCCTTTGCCATATATCAAAAAAAATAATTTAACACTAATTACGAATCAGAGCCAGTTAAAACAAAATTTAAATACGTATTGAACAATTTCTAGTGAACCCAAGTACCAAAAAGAATCAAACCAATTAAACTGAACTTGTTCGGGTCCTGTCTAACCCAGTTAGCTACTTACTAACTGTTATATAACAGCATCTTTCACTAGGGTTAGTCAAGTTAAGTGATCTGATCAAGTTAGCTTTTTTAAGCTTGAACACTTAACTTGATTGCTATTCAATTGTATTTATCGCCCCAACTACTCTAGATGCACTAACCTAAAGCATCTTGAGTCAAGACATAGACCTAAGCATCTCAACCTAGTCTAGGTTATCAATCAAAGTGTCCTAATGTGCTTGTGAGATGCTGGCTTCTAGATCTATAGGTGCATGCAATTCTAGGGTTAAAGCCTAAGCTAAATCCATTTGCGTAGAAAAATCCTAGTTTTAAAAGGGGGTAAAATTTTCAAAAATCTAAGTCGAAAAACAATTTTAAATTTCAAGACTTAAAGAAATGGTTTTTTTTAAAAAAAACTATGAAATACTAATTTTTGGAAAATTTTGAAAATATAAATTAGAACAGTCCTATTCTACTAAGCATAATCCTAAAATATCAGTTTATTATGAAGCAGATAAATAAATAGTCAAGTATGAAGCAGATAAGCAGCATATAAGTAAATAGAAGTAGTGCAAGTTAACAAGTCAACATAAGGATCAAACCAAGTCAAAAGGACAATGTGAGTCAACACGTCAGCCCTACACAGTAGGGAAAGTCAAATCAACAGAACTCTGATCTAAGATGATGGGCCAGGGGGCCAAAATGGGTCGGGGTGCCACGACCGAAACATAGACATCATCTCATCGTGACGGGCCTGAAGGGAGTCCATGTGCTTGACATGATGGGCCTCCATCTCCTCTCGGAGATTGTGGACCTCTGTCTCTATCCGAGTCAAGCGCTGGTCCGTAGTCAGTGGTGGAGGCTCCTCGATCTCGGCAGCGAGATCGGCTACGTCGACGTCCACCTCGTCGTCCGAGTCGATCTGGCGTCGAGCACCTCGTCATCACCACGATAAAACCCCAGTGGCTGAGATATCTAGCAGGTGTTGGATCGAGAGAAACGATAGAGGGGGGGGGGTGAATATCGTTAAACGCTTTTCGGATAAAAACTAGAGCAAGTACGCAGCGGAATAAAAACAATCGCGAACACAGGTAGTTTTGCTTGGTTCGGAGCTTAGGTCGACTCCTACTCCAAGGCCCACGGTCGTTGACCGTTTTCTGCGGGCAATTCTATAAGTGCGCAAAACGTTTACAGAGAGATATTACAAAAGCAGTATAGTAAACTTAAAAGTAACTCTTCTTTTACCGACGTCCGATGTAGATTGAATTTTCGGAGCAACGGGACGTCGTCGGCGCTTGAGTCTCGAGTCGGGAGGTTTCCGGAGCAGAGCGCGGGAGCAGAAGAGCGTGATTGCGTTGAATGAATTGTTGTTCGAAACCTTGGGGTCGAGGGCCTATTTATAGCCCCCGGGGGCGCCCCCCCACGTGTCAGCTGATTCGCTTCCATCTTGGTCAGCTCTGATCCCTTAAAACTCGGGATCAGGCTTTGACGGGGGCGCCCTGAACGCTGGGGGCGCCCGGGTTGACCGGGTCTCTTCTTATCCGTTGGCTTTGATGGGATCTGCTTCGTTAGCTTCACCTGGGGGCACCTGGACCATCCGGGGTGCCCGGGAGCAGCGGGGGCGCCCGGGAGCACGGGGGCGCCCTGCCCATGAGCTGCAGACGCAGTTCCTTTGCTTCAATTGTTTGTGTTCACCTTGGGGGCGCCGGGACACTCCGGGCGCCCCTACTCAGCCTTTGCCTCACTCCTTTGAGGCTCTCTGAGCTGCAGACACTCGTTCCTTCGGTCCTGCATCCAGGGTTAGTCCAAAACAACATAAAACAATAAGATGTTAGTTTATACAGCCTTAGCTGTCTTGGTTCTGACTTTGGGTCTCCAAAATGGAACCCTAGGTCGAACCGACGCCTACTGTTCCCTCGATGGGGAACGCGTCCTCACCTACTCCTCTCGGGAGAATGTACCTGATGCCAACCGGCTCCTCTGGTTCGACTTTTGCCTAGCGGTCCTTCGCCAGGTCTTGGTTACCAAGCTGTCCTTCGCCTGGTGCCTAGCAGTCCTTCGCTAGGGCTTCAGTACCCTGACATTCCTTCGCCAGTGCCTAGCAGTCCTTCGCTAGGACTTTTTCCCTGACATTCCTTCGCCAGTGCCTAGCAGTCCTTCGCTAGGACTTTTTATCCTGGCATTCCTTCGCCAGTGCCTAGCTAGGACTTTTTATCCTGCACACTTGAGTAGCATGTTAGATGACAAATAAGACTTAACTTTTGAACCCTTTTTCCATTATCAAAACTCAGGTTCGACTTGGGTGCTTTCTGCACCAACAATCTTCCCCTTTTTGATTTATGGCAACCCTGGTTCAAAAAGTTAAGTTAATGAGAGCAAGTAAAAATTAAATTTTGTTCCCTCCCCCTGGAAGAAATCTCCCCCTAGATTTTTCAAAACTTCGTGGGGTTTTTGAAAATAAATTCTAAGTTTAAGGATGGATTTTTACTTAGAATAATTTTCAACAGAAAATAATTTTGGTTGTCTATTTTGGAGAACTTGTAGAATTTTTAATTTTAAATACTTAGAAAACTTAAGAAGGATTCTAAAAGCTTAAGTTTGAGTACTAAGGAAAATTTTGACGCCCTAAGTTTAAAGTACTCAAAGAAGTTTTGAAAACTTTAAGTTTTAAAATACTTAGTGAAATTTGAAAAATTTAAGTACTTAGGAGTCCTTTAGGGAAGTTTTGAAAATCTTAAGTATTTAGAAAAGTTTTGAAAAACTTAAGTACTTAGAAAAGTTAAAAAAAAAACTTAAGTACTTAGAAAAGTTTTAAAAACTTAAGTACTTAGAGAAGTTTTGAAAAACTTAAGTACTTAGAGAAGTTTTGAAAACACTTAAGTACTTAGAGAAGTTTTGAAAACACTTTACTTAGTAAAGTTTTGAAAAACTTAAGTACTTAGTAAAGTTTTGAAAAACTTAAGTACTTAGTAAAGTTTTGAGAAGCTTAAGTACTTAGTAAAGTTTTGAGATACTTAAGTACTTAGAAAAGTTTTGAAAAACTTAAGTACTTAGTAAAGTTTTGAAAAACTTAAGTACTTAGAAAAAACTTAGTACTTTTGAAAAATTTAATTAAGTACTTTTGAATAATGGATAGAGTTTGAAATTTTGAGAGTTGACGAAATTCTTAAAAAATTTAAACTCTCGTTGAAGAAATTCTTAAAAAATTTAAACTCTCTCCTTTTCTATCTCTCCCCCTTTGCCATATATCAAACACAAATAAAATAGCATAAACAAAATAATTAAATTGCATAAAGGAAAATAACTTGCATGATTTTGCTGTACTAAATCAATTCATGATGAGAATTAAACCAAATCAGTTTCATTTTCCTCTTTTAGGGACCTGTCTAACCCAATTAGCTACTTACTAACTGTTATAAACAGTAGTTTTCACTAGGGTTAGTCAAGTCAAGTGTTTTGTTCAAGTTAGATTTTCTAAACTTGACACTTAACTTGATTACTGTGTAAGTTGTATTTAGTGCCCCAATTACTGCAGATGCACTGACTTAAAGCATCTTGAATTAAGGCAAAGACCTAAGCATCTCAACCCTTTCTAAGTTATCAATCAAAAGTACTCTAAGGTGCTTGTGAGATGCGGGCTTCTAAATCTATAGGTGCATGCAGTTCTAGGGTTAGGGCTTAGGCTAAGTCCATTTTCGAAAAAGCCCTAGTTTTGAAAGGGGGTAGTTTTGAAATAAAACTAAGTCGAAAAATTTGCAAGACAACAAAAGAATTGATTTTGAAATTAAGTAAAACAGTTTTTCAAATTCTTTTAGAAACTGATTTTTAAATCAAGTAAAGCAGTAAGAAAATCAAAAGTAGAGTTAACCTATTCTACTGAGCACAATCCTAACTGCCTTCTTAGTGAGCTGAATCAGACTTAGGTAGGGGTTTGGTGAATATGTCAGCTAAGTTAGATTTAGAATCTACATGCTTAAGGACTATCTCACCCCTGGCTACATGGTCTCTTACAAAGTGATGTTTAACTTCTATGTGTTTAGTTCTGGAATGTTGGATTGGATTTTTAGTTAGATTAATTGAGCTTATGTTGTCAATGAAAACCTGAGTTTGGGTGTAGTTGAGCTGGAAGTCCTTAAGAGTGTGCATCATCCATAAAAGTTATGCTACACACTCTCCTAAGGTTACATACTCAGCTTCAGTTGTGGATAAAGCTACACAGTGTTGTTTTCTGCTGCACCAACTTACTAGACTATTTCCTAACAGTTGGCAGCTTCCACTTGTGCTCTTTCTATCTAATTTACAACCAGCGTAGTCAGAATCCTAGTATCCTGACAAATCAAAAGTTGAAGTCTTAGGATACCAAATCCCTACATTTAGGGTGCCCTTAACATATCTTAGTATTCTTTTTAGGGTTGCTAAGTGCGTTTCTTAGCACATATTTGGTATCTAGCACACATTCCTACAGAAAAAAGGATGTCAGGTCTGCTGGCTGTAAGGTACAGTAGACTTCCTATTATACTTCTATAGAGTTTAAGGTCTACTGGTTTTCCATTAAGGTCACTATCTATTTTTACATTTGTGGTCATGGGAGTACTATGCTTTTAGAGTTATCCATTTTAAATTTCTTTATTAATTCTTTAGCATATTTGGATTGATGGACATAGTTTCCATCTTTAGTTTGTTTGATTTGTAACCCTAGAAAGAAATTTAGCTCACCAACTAAACTCATTTTCCATTATTTTCACGAATTCTTTTAGAAAGTTTGAGTTGGTGGACCCAAAGATTATGTCATCTACGTATATTTGGGCAATAAATATATCTTTTCCTAAGGTTTTAATAAATAGGGTTAAGTCAATTTTAAATTCTTTAGAAATTAAGTAAGTTGATAGGCGTTCATACCAGACCCTAGGTGCTTGTTTTAGTCCATATAGTGCTTTAGTAAGTTTGTAAACGTGGTCAGGTCTTTCTAAGTCCTCAAATCTGGGGGGTTGTCCTACATAGACTTCTTCCTTAATGAATCCATTTAGAAAGGTTGACTTTACATCCATTTGGTATAGTTTGAATCCTTTATGGGATGCAAAGGCTAATAACATCCTAATGGACTCAAGTCTAGCTACTGGGGTATAGATTTCGTCATAATCTAACCCTTCTACTTGGCTGAATCCTTTCGCTACTAAGCGGGCTTTATTTCTGACTATTTCTCCTAGATTATTTAACTTATTCCTGAAAACCCACTTAGTGTTAATGACGGATTTGCCCTCAGGTTTAGGCACTAATTCCCAGACTTGGTTTCTTTCGAATTGGGCTAGCTCTTCTTGCATAGCTATGATCCAATCAGGATCAGGTAGGGCTTCCTCTATAGTCTTGGGTTCAATTTTGAGATCATGGCTATCTGACTAAGGTTTCTATAGGAAGACCTAGTTCTGACTCCTAGAGTTGGATCACCCACAATTTGATCGGTTGGATGATTGAGTCTGGGTTTCTTGGTTTTTCTAAAACTTGGTTCGGCCTCAGGTCCGGCTGGTCGGTTTGGTTCACTATTTGATTCAACTCTTTGAGCTGGTTCAATTATTGGGTCAACAGTTGGTTGATTTGACTCAGTTGTTGTTTCAATAGTTAGTTCGTTTAAGGGTTCAATTAAGGTTCAATAGTTTGTTCATTAATTTCTTGATCAGAATTTGATGACGTTAGGTCTGGATTATCAGATGTTGAGTTGATTTCTTCATCAAATATTAAGTTTGTTGTTTCTTCAATTTTCTTAGTTTGTTTGTTGTAAACCCTATAGGCTCTACTTGTGGTTGAATATCCTAGGAAGATGCCTGGGGTTGACTTAGACTGGAATTTTCCTAAGTAGTCTTTGGTGTTCAGGATATGGACTTTACATCCAAAGACCTTTAGGTAGTGTAGATTTGGAAGTCTATGGTAATATAGTTCATAGGGTGTCTTGTTGTGTCGCTTGTTAATCAAGACCCTATTTTGGATGTAGCAAGCCGTATTAATTGCTTCTGCCCAATATTGGTTGGCTAAGTTAAATTAATTGAGCATAGCCCTAGCGGCTTCCTGTAAAGTTCTATTTTTTCTTTCGACTATCCCATTTTTTTGGGGGGTTTTAGGACATGAAAATTCATGTAAATACCCATTTACCTTACAGAATTCCTCGAACCGTTGATTTTCAAATTCTCCCCCGTGGTCACTCCTAAGTCTTTTGATTTTAGCATCGTTTTGATTTTCAATTAACTTACAGAATTCATTAAGAAGGTTTAGGGTTTCATCTTTGGCCTTTAGAAACCTAACCCAGGTAAACCTTGAGTAATCATCAACTATTACTAAGCAGTACCGGTTTCCGCTTAGTGACTTGGCTCCATGTGAATCAAATAGGTCAAGGTGCAGGAGCTCAAGTGTGGTTTGAGTTAGATCAGATTGAATTAGTTTGTGATTAGATCTGGTTTGTTTACCTTGATTACATGATTCACATATTAGGTTTTCATGATTTTTAATTATAGGAATACCTTTAATTAGGCCAAGTTGGGTGATTTTTGAAATAATTCTTAGGTTAGTGTGACCTAGTCTCCTATGCCAGAGATTTGATTGTTCTAACTGAGTTAACATACATTTAGGTACTAGGGGAAGGTTTATAGTGTATACATTATTTTTCCTAGTGCCCTTAAGCATGATTTCTGAGTCTTGTACATTTCTAATCAGGCAGTTAGAATTGTTGAAGGTGACTATTGATGAACCCGAAATACTAGGGTAAGTTGTCACGAATGTGTGGGTTCATCAGATTTAGAATATGAATAAAAAGCTGGAAACCCTTTTTGTAATCAAAATATGAAAACGTAGTAAAGGGGCCACAGGTCGTATTTTTCCTGGGGACTAGTTGAGAGTTTGTTTGATTCGAGCTCGTGTTTATGTGTCGTTTATATTTTTGGGTTTCAAATAACAATTGGGTTTTGAGTTGCAATCTGAAATAAGATAAACACAAGGGAAAGAGAAGGGGACTTAACTATGGCTTAACAAATGATAGCAAGTTATAAGTCAACCAATAGACCACTCAATCAACTAAAACACTTACCCGGGTTTTTAAACCAATACTGCCAGCAAACGCAAAAGGACTCTACAAATCATGTTGAAATTCAAGATCTGCCACTCAAAACCAAAACATTCACTTGATATCAAATGCAACCATGAAAATTTGAATCACAAGGAGGTAAAGAAATCCATGTGTCAAAATGATACAAAGAGCATGAACAATACATGACAAGTCAGAAATGAGATGCTCTATTTAATTCAGAAGTCGGAGATATCCATGGCATGATCCATTGCACTAAATGAAACAAGGCAGCAATTAAACAAGGGGCTGATCAATTTAGAAAAGAAATTCTTGATGCAGAAATTAATTCCAGGAATGCAGACTTGAATCCAAACTTTCAGAATTAAAATGCAAAGATGTAGCAACCCATTGAATGTAAATTCAAGCTCGCAACTGATGTTCAGCAACGGAATTTGACATAAACAGATCGGACGTAATATTTAGCAGCTAATGTATGCAGAACAACCCGAGTGAAACAAAATTTAGAAACTAAACATGTTGTGCAGAAATGAATGAATGCAGGAAGGAAATGAAGAACTTCAGAAATCTAATCCAGAATTTCAGAAAAATCTGATGCAAAACCAAATAATACAACTGATATCTAATTCTCCACTCTAAGGGTTCAGGTAAAATTCATAAGAGCTGAAATACACTTGATACAAATGCAAGACAAAATTCCGTAGCAAAATTCAGAGCAATTCCGAAATTTTCAAGGCAAAAACAGTTGCATAAATGATCCAATTTCGAATGCAGATGAATTTATGTGCAGAGATGATTTACAATTCAGAACCTATCCAATGTCGAATGCAAATGAAATCAATCACAGCGAGGCACTAGAAGGTAAGTGTAATTCTGATCTGATTTTCTTGATACCAAAATGCAGGGATCCAAGTTGAAATTGCCGAAAAGAAAACTGGGTTTGGAAACAATCAAGTTAAAGAACTAGCTGATGCCAATCAGTTTGAGTAGGATCCAGTTGATACGCAATGCAGAGACTATGAAACAAATATGCAGCAAAGGAATACTTATCAACTCAGAAACTGCACAAACAGGATAAAATGCAGGGTTGAATTTCTGAATGGCACTTTGCTGAAATCTGAGATATGAATTCAAAAACAATCAGCTGAGAATTTCAGAAATGAATTCATGTTCTGATATGGGAATCGAATTGCAGGAATGAAAAACTAATTTGCAGAATTGGAGTTGGAGTTTTGCAGAAATCGAAACTAAGTGCAGAAATCGAAACTGAATTCAGAAATGAAGTTAAAGTGCTACTCAAATGGAACAAAATGCAGTGTAATTTCAGCAGGTAAACTATATCTAGCTTGATACAAAGTGCAGGAACTCAAGAGAAAAGAAACTAATGAGCAGAAAGCAAATAAACTGATACGCAGCAGCCACAAGATAACTGATACGCAGCAGCCAAATTGGCACGCAACAGAACAGGAAAGAACTGAAATTAAAGACATGTGTTCACTAAACAAGGAATCTAGCTACTTAACTTGCAGAATTAAAACCTAAATTAAGCTGAAACAATTCAGGAAATTGAAACTAAGTGGCTGATACGAAAAATTTCAGTAATGAACAGAATTCAGAAATAAACTACAGCTTAAGAACTGAAATTAACTAGCTAAACTACTCCTCAACCCTTCCCTAGCTCAAATCCTCCTTGTTCGTCACGCAAGGGCTGGCCTCAAACCCGTAAGCTCAGCAAATCATCAAGAAATTGTCTCTGCGATTCAATCCCAGCTCAAACTCTGCCCAATCTGAATTTCCATTCGAATTCTTCAATCTTGTTGCGTCCAAGTGCGATGGTGATTCGGGGATGGTCAGAGCACTCTAGGGAACCCCTCCAGATAGCTCCGGGTGATGTAAATGGAATGCAACTGAGATCGACGACTTCAAACAGCAGAGCCATAGAAACCTCACAATGGCTCTGTTCTTGGGCAATTCTAAAGCTGGAAACTTCACTAGACCTCCTCTTGATGATCAAGAACTTGATCTAAGCAAGAAATTGAGGGGTCGCGCCCCTTGGATTGAAGAAAACTAGCTAAAGAACAAAGAACACGCGAAGAAGATGACTGTGCGGCGGAGACGCGACGAGGAAGGAAGCTGCGCAAATTTTCATTAAGTAATTAGGAATGAACGGCCCAGATTGATTTGAATGAATCCAACGGCTGATCTTCATCCGATTTGACCCAAACTTTCCAGATGTTGATCAATGGTCAGGATCTGCCTCGTGGTAGCTCGGATCCTCCAGATGTACAACGGATGGTCCAGATCAACTTAATCTTTGAATGGACGATCTAGAGCCCTCCGAGCTTGATCCAACGGTTGAATGAGCTCTGATTGGGATGAAACCTTTAGATCTTGATCAGAGTGCTTGATCAACCCTAACCCTAGCTCGGATTGCTTCAGATGGTCCCGGATGGCTCAGATCTAGCCGCTTTTGAATCGGACGATCCGGATTAATCCAAAGCTTGATAACTCGATCCGGGTTCACTTCCGACTCAAGTTTGACCCAGTATGCCCTAGGTCCATAAACCTTTCATGCCTACAAAAATAGATCAAAAATTTAGTGGCTAAATAATCTAAATATGTACAAATTTGCAATTAAGTCCAAATTAAGAGTAAGTTCTAAAACCTAGGGTAATTTCACAATTAAGCAATAAAAACATAGGTCAAACATGGATTTTAGCAACTAAAATAATCAATAAAATGGTACTTATCAACTATATAACCAGAATCACATAACTGACTTATACTAAGCAAGTTAAAATTGAAGTTTTTAACCAAAAGCACTTTCTTAATAACAAAGTCAGATTTAAGTTCAATATTACCTGACTCAATTACCTTGAGTGTAGCATTGTTCCCAAATGCCACTAAGCCTAGGTTCTTGAACTTGAGTTTGGTGAACTTCAATTTATCTCCAGTCATGTGTCTGGAGCAACCGCTATCCAACATCCATTGGTCCAAATCTTTATGTTCCTACACATAAAGAGTTTTATTGATTTGGATCCAATTAGAGTCAGGAATAACTTAAATTGAGTTTCACTGCCTAGTCTGTCTCACCAAAATCTAGGGTTTTCAATCACGTTAGCCTTATAGGTTTTGTGAGATAGGTTTTGATAAGTAAAATTATTTTGAAAAATTATTATTTATTTTGAAACACACAAATAATTTTGAAAACAATTGAATTTATTTTGAAAAGAATGTTTAAATCTACAAGTAACTGAAAATTTGTGTTAGATTTGAATTTGACAAAGAATAATTTGAATTTGAATTTCAAAAATTGGCTTCCAGGTCTTGGCGAGGCACTAGGCCTTCTTTGGCCGTAGCCTTATTGGATCATCAACCCTTTCCTTGACAAAGCCTTTTAATGAAATTTCATTTTCAAAATTAATTATTGAAAAATTCTGGTCTAACTAGTTTGGGTCTTGGATCGATAGCTTCAGCTAGTTTCACCAGTCTAAAGAGACCAAGTATGACCTTATTAGAATTGGTTTCCCTAACGTACTATCATCTCACCTCCACCTAATACTATGTTGTCAAGTTTCAGTTAAGTTTGTTCAGTCCTTAAACTAACCATTCCTAAGTCTAAGCATGGTAAATTGCAGAAATTAAATAAACAATCAGTCAAGCAAATTACAATCAAGAATTAAGTTTTATCTAACAATAAATATAGTTTTTAATTTGGCTCCCCCTGGACTAAAGCCACGGTAATGGTTAGGCAAGATGTGAATCTTGTCCTTGGGGATCCAATACTGATTTGATCCAGTTGGTTTGTTCAGGCATAGTTTGGGTACCCATGTCTGAACTTTAGGTCTAGACTGGTTCAGTACAGCAAAGTAGGATCTTTGTCTAGATTTGGTTCTATAGCCTAGTCTGGATCGATTTAGAACGAACTTCTGTTTTCCAAGAATCATGTCAAGACCCTTGGAACCAGAAGTGAATCGTTCTAAAGCTGATCTAAGATCCTTAACCTGAGTTTTCAGGGAGGAATTCTCTTTCTCAAGTTTTTCAACTTGATCAGAGGTTCCTTCTTGAACCTTCTCAGTTAAGGGTTTAGAGTCAGCTCCCTCTTTCAGGAGTTTTACTTCCTGTCGGAGGGATTCGATTCGGAGTTTAGCTTTCGCCAAATCTCGAGAAAGATAAGATATTAATTCATTTAATTGACTTCTAGTAAATCCACTTACCTTGATTTCGCCGTCCTCTGCAAATGTCAGTCTGCCGTCGTCCTGATCTGATTCTGACTCGGTCTCAACTTCTTCTGAGGCGGTTAGTGCGAGTAGGTTCGATTGTGGGACCTCTTCTTCTTCTTCGGAGGAGGACTCGTCCCACGTTGCTTGAAGTGCTTTCTTCTTCCTTGTCTTCTTTGCTTCCTTCAAGTTAGGGCATTCGGTCTTGTAGTGGCCTTTCTTCTTGCACTCGTAGCAGGTTACGTTGGGCTTGTTCTTTTCGTTTGCGGGTTCAGCTGGTTCATCCCTTCTTCGGCTGACTTTCCGCTTGTTGGTTTGGTTCTTCAATTCTTTGTAGTAGTTTCGGGCCAGTCGGACCAGCTTAGGTCAATCTCCTTCTTCGTCTTCTGAGTCTGAGTCTGAGTTAGACTCGGGTTCAGGTTGAGGCTTCTTCTTAGTTGTTCTTCCAGTTTTACCTGCAATAAAGGCAATACCTTTCTCGGCCAGATTGCAGTTAGTCTGTTCATGCAATTCTAATTCAGAGAACAATTCATCTAATTTTATTTTCGAAAGATTCCTTGAAACCTTGTATGCATCTACCATAGATGCCCACAAGGTATTTCTCGGGAAAGCATTTTATTAGGTCACGGTTTTCTACCTTATGACCAATGGTGTGTAGACCGTTCATTAGTTGTTGAATTCGGGCGTGAAGCTGAGCTGCTGTTTCGTTGTCGGCCATTTTGATGGTATACAGCTTGTTCAGGAGCAGATCTCTCTTGCTGATCCGAGTGTCTGATGTTCCTTCATGCAGCTCGATCAGTTTTCCCCACAGCTCCTTGGCACTGTTGAAAGGGCCCACCCGGTTCAGCTCCTCTTTTGTTAAGCCACATTGAAGGGTCTGGGTCGCCTTTGCTTCCGCTTCAATTTTCTGTTTCAGAGCGGTGTCCCACTCTGTGTAGCTTTGAGGTACTCCTTCAGCATTTCTCGGAATCTCCAGTCCAGACTGGATGATTATCCACATGTCCACTTGAGTTTTCAGGTGGACCTCCATTCGACTTTTCCAGTAGGAAAAATCTTCTCCACTGAAAAGAGGAGGTCTGGCTGTGCTGAATCCTTCTTGCATGGCCATTAGGTATTTTTCTGAAAAAGAGATAAGAGAAAGAAAAACTTTGTCCCAAGACTTGGTCTTGGATTAGTAGTGCGGGATAAAGAAAATTAAATATCGAGGGGTGTTGCACCAACCTCGATTAACGAGTAGAATTTCGAACGAAAAAAATATTAAAGAAAATTTTTAAAAAAATTTGAAAAATTTTCAAACTGGTGGTTGCACCAAATTTGAACTTCCCAGCTCTGATACCACTTGTTGGATCGAGAGAAACGATAGAGGGGGAGGGGGAATATCGTTAAACGCTTTTCGGATAAAAACTAGAGCAAGTACGCAGCGGAATAAAAACAATCGCGAACACAGGTAGTTTTGCTTGGTTCGGAGCCTAGGTCGACTCCTACTCCAAGGCCCACGGTCGTTGACCATTTTCTGCGGGCAATTCTATAAGTGCGCAAAACATTTACAGAGAGATATTACAAAAGCAGTATAGTAAACTTAAAAGTAACTCTTCTTTTATCGACGTCCGATGTAGATTGAATTTTCAGAGCAACGGGACGTCGTCGGCGCTTGAGTCTCGAGTCGGGAGGTTTCCGGAGCAGAGCGCGGGAGCAGAAGAGCGTGATTGCGTTGAATGAATTGTTGTTCGAAGCCTTGGGGTCGAGGGCCTATTTATAGCCCCTGGGGGCGTCCGGGACGTCGGGGGCGCCCCCCATGTGTCAGCTGATCCGCTTCTGTCTCAGTCAGCTCTGATCCGTTAAAACTCGGGATCAGGCTTTGACGGGGGCGCCCTGAACGCTGGGGGCGCCCGGGTTGACCGGGTCTCTTCTTATCCGTTGGCTTCGATGGGATCTGCTTCGTTAGCTTCACCTGGGGGCGCCCGGACCATCCGCGGCGCCCGGGAGCAACGGGGCCGCCCTGCCCATGAGCTGCAGACGCAGCTCCTTTGCTTCAATTGTTTGTGTTCACCTTGGGGGTGCCCGGGACACTCCGGGCACCCTACTCAGGCTTTGCCTCACTCCTTTGAGGCTCTCTGAGCTGCAGACACTCGTTCCTTCGATCCTGCATCCAGGGTTAGTCCAAAACAACATAAAACAATAAGATGTTAGTTTATACAACCTTAGCTGTCTTGGTTCTGACTTTGGGTCTCCAAAATGGAACCCTAGGTCGAACCGACGCCTACTGTTCCCTCGATGGGGAACGCGTCCTCACCTACTCCTCTCGGGAGAATGTACCTGATGCCAACCGGCTCCTCCGGTTCGACTTTTGCCTAGCGGTCCTTCGCCAGGTCTTGGTTACCAAGCTGTCCTTCGCCTGGTGCCTAGCAGTCCTTCGCTAGGGCTTCAGTACCCTGACATTCCTTCGCCAGTGCCTAGCAGTCCTTCGCTAGGACTTTTTCCCTGACATTCCTTCGCCAGTGCCTAGCAGTCCTTCTCTAGGACTTTTTCCCTGACATTCCTTCGCCAGTGCCTAGCAGTCCTTCGCTAGGACTTTTTACCCTGGCATTTCTTCGCCAGTGCCTAGCTAGGACTTTTTATCCTGCACACTTGAGTAGCATGTTAGATGACAAATAAAACTTAACTTTTGAACCCTTTTGCCTTTATCAAAACTCAGGTTCGACTTGGGTGCTTTCTGCACCAACAGCAGGAACAAAGGTTGAAGTGTTCTGCTTCCTAGGCGCCTGAATGGAGTCAGGCGCCTGTATGATCTGACGCCTGTATGGTGATAGGCGCCCCAGATGAAGGTGTTCCAAGCAGTCTCGAAGCAAAGCCTCCACGTCAGCAAATGAGGCGCATGTGTTGATACAGGCACCCCAGTCGACTTAGGCATCCCAGTTGAAGGGATAAGCGCTGGCCAAGTCTGCGGATAAGGATTCGCGCAGAAAGGGCCACGTGTCAGGCGCCCCCTTCAACACAGACGCCCAAGAAGACCCTATATAAAGGGGTTCACCCCTTGCTTCCAGGGACAATTGCTTCCAACGAAAAAGTTCAAGCGCTATGCTCCAAACGTTCCATGCTCAAGTCTCAAGCGCCAACGACGACCCGCGGCTCCGATCTTCGAATCTTCTCCGGTCGTCGGTATTTTTTTAATTAATTGTTGTACTTAAATTCTGTATTCGAACTTCAAACTTGTAACTGTTTTGCGAAATATAGAATTGCCCAACGTAAACAGTCAAGGACCATGGGCCTTGGAGGAGGAGCCGATCTAGATGCCGAACCAAGTAAAAGAAAAAATGTCAGCATTGTTTTGAATTTTTCGCTGCGTAATTGCTCTTTTTAATCCGAAAAGATTTTATCAATATTCAGACTCCCCCCCTCTATCGATTCTAAATGATCCCACAAGTGGTATCAGAGCGGGTGACTCAAATCTGGTGCAACCACTGATTGAGCGATTTTTCAGATTTTTTTATTTTAAAATATTTTTTTTGTAATTTTCTCGTTTATCGAGGTTAGTGCAACACCACTCGATTTCTTTATTATTATTATTTCTTTGCTACCGCACTACTAAGCCACTTAGTCTTGGGACAGAGTTTCTTTTTGTAATTATTTTTTCAGATAAATCTCAATGATCATGCAAGAAGGCTATAGCACTGCCAAACCACCACTCTTCTCAGGAGAAGACTTCTCCTATTGGAAGAGCAGGATGGAGGTCCACCTGAAAACTCAGGTGGACATGTGGATTATCATCCAGTCCGGACTAGAGATACACAGAGTGGGACGGACCACTCAAGAAGAAAATCGAAGCCGATGCAAAGGCCACACAGACACTATAATGCGGCTTGACGAAGGAAGAGTTGAACCGCGTCGCACCCTTCAGCAACGCGAAGGAACTTTGGAACAAACTAATTGAACTGCATGAAGGTACGTCAGATACGCGGATCAACAAAAGAGATCTACTACTCAATAGACTCTACACAATCAAAATGCACGAAGGTGAATCGATAGCACAGCTCCACGCAAGAATCCAGGTGCTATTGAATGGGCTGCATACAGTAGGTCACAAGGTCGAAAACCGTGACCTAATAAGGTATACTCTGAACTTGTTCCCAAGGAACACACTGTGGGCATCAATGGTAGATGCGTACAAATTGTCTAGGAACCTTTCCGAAATTAAATTAGATGAGTTATTTTCCGAATTAGAATTACACGAGCAAACTAATGCTGCATTGGTCGAGAAGAGTATTGCCTTTGTTGCGGGGAAAACGCCAGGAAGATCTCAGAAGAAGAAGCAACCACCAGTACCCGAGTCCTAATCAAATTCGGAGTTTGGCGACGATGGAGATCGTCCAAAACTGGTCCGATTGGCACGTGACTACTACAAGGAGCTCAAGAGTCAAACGAACAAAAAGAAGACTAATCGGAAGAAGGAAGATCCAGTTGAACCCTCAACAAAGAACAAAGGTAACGTAACATGCTACGAGTTCAACAAGAAGGGACATTTCAGATCAGAGTGCCCCAACCTGAAAGAGAACAAAAAGGCTCGAAAGAAGAAGGCACTTTAAGCCACCTGGGACGAATCGTCCTCGGAAGAAGAAGAAGAAGCTCCACACTCAAACCTCCTCGCGTTGACCACCTCAGAAGACATCGACTCCGAAACGGAATCAGAACCGGACGAAGACGTCGGCACCAGAAATCTCTCGATCTCGGAGGACGGATGGATCACGGTAAGAGGTTATCCTGAATCGGAGCTTTACGATCTTATTTCTTATCTGTCACGAAAAATGGCGAGAGCCAACATCCGGGTTGAAACCCTCCAACATGAAGTCAAACTCCTGAAAGAGGAAGTTAACTCGAGTTCCTTGACCGAGTCAGTTCAAGAAGGAAACTCGACTCAAGTTCAAAAGCTTGAGGAAGAGAATTCCTCCTTAAAAACTCAAGTCAAGGAACTCAGAGTCGCATTAGAATGATTCACTTCGAGTTCCATGAATCTTGACATGATTCTTGGAAAACAGAAGTCAGTTCTAAATCGATCCGGACTAGGTTATCGAATCAACTCGCGACAACGATTTTACTATTCCGTATTGAACCAACCTAGAACCCGAGTCCAAGCATGGGTCCCAAAGCTAAGTTTGAATAAACAAGCTGGACCAAACCAATATTGGATCCCCAAAGACAAGATTCACATCTTGCCTAACCCTTATCGAAGCTTTAGTCCAGGGAGAGCTAATATAAAAATCATTTTTATACTTAGATGATTTTTTGCTTGAATAATTGCTTATTGCTTGTTTATTTTATTTTTGCAATTTTATTATACTTAGACTTAGGAATGGTTAGTTAAGGACAAAAGACTTACTTGAAACTTGAACAACATAGTATTAGGTGGAGGTGAGATGATAGTACGTTAGGGAAGTCCTTCTAAAAAGTCAAGTAGGGTAAGGTGTACCCTACTTGGTCTGTTTAGTCCGGTGGAACTAACCGAAGCTACCGAACCAAATCCTAAGCTACTTAGACCAAAATTTCTCAAGAAGTAATTTGAAATGAACTTTCGGTAAAAGGCTTTGTCAAGGAAAGAGTTATTGCTCCAATAAGACTACGACCAAAGAAGGCCTCTGTGTCTCGCCAAGACCTAGAAGCCAATTATCGACACTTATTTTTAAATTACTATTTGATAAATTTGAATCTAACACAAGTTTTAATTAAATCTTAGATTTAACATTAATTCAAAGATAAAAATTAATACATCTCACAAAACAGATAAGGAAACATGTTTTGTCACTTAAAATTGGGTGAGATGTCTAGGACCTAATAATGTAGTTCAACCCAACCATTCAATAGTTTTCAAAATTAATTCAACATTTTTTAAAAATTAATTCAATTTTTTTAAAGATTAATTCAACATTTTTTTCAAAATTAATTTAACAGTTTTTTCAAAATTAATTCAACATTTTTTTCAAAATTAATTCTACATTCAAAATTAATTCTAATTGTACATTTAACATTTTCAAATTTCACTTAAAATTTTCAAAATTAAAATTTGCACTTAATATTTCTCAAGTTCAAAATTTCACAGAATCTTCAAAAATGAAATGCACTTAATTAATTGAAACTTGGTGAAACACAAATTCTCAAAATCTCATTTTTTTTAAAGATTTTCAAAAATTAAATTAATCTCTTCAAAAGTTAACTGTGCCAAATTTGAAAAACCTTAAAAATTAAGTCATTGTTGTTAATCAAACTAAGTTTTGATCATAATTACAATGGAACCTAGGGCTTGATTGAAAAATTGCTTGGTCAAACCTGGTCAACACGGTCAAACTGGGTCAACACAAGCGCCTGAGACCCTTACTGGCACCCCAAACCTTTTTCGGCATTCAAGGTAGTCAACCCTGCCAAAAGCCTAAGCACACTGAACTCAGGCGCCCGAGAAACACTCGGGCGCCTCAATTCTGTCACGGGCGCCCAAGAAACCCTCACGGTGACTGTTAGTTTCTCAGGCGCCTCAATTCTGTCACGGTTGCCCAAGAAACCCTCACGGCGACTATTATCCCCTTTATAAACCCTTCACCACAAGCCTCATTCACCACACCAAACCGAATTCCTCTCTTCTTCTCCTCATTCCTAAGGCGCCCTAGAGCTGTTCAATCTCCCTCGATCACTCCATTTTCATAATGCCTCCCCGGTATGACTTAATTATGCATTTACGGTTGATTTTACAATTTAATTTCATTAAATAAATGCATTGTTTTTCTACATGTTTAGCAAACGCCCAGTTACGCAAACCGACCCCAGGGCCGAGCCTAGCCCAGATCCTAGGTTCCCCACCTTAGCCTTATTCAATAAGTTTGCACACACTACCTATAAACCGATCAAGATGCACTATTTAAATCGAAGTTTCTTTATCCAGTCGTGCCCCTTAGCAATAGATGTTATAAAAGTTAGACCAGCTAGTGTATTGCACCAGTCCTATTAACACAACTCTGTGTGCAGAATTTTACAATAATTTGGTCAAGATTGATGACCTCTGTTATATCTGTTGGTGCCGGAAGCACCAAAGTCAAACCTGTGTTTTGATAATGGCAAAGGGTTCAAAAGTTAAGGTTTTATTGTGATCTAACAATGCTACTCAAGTGTGCAGGAAAAGTCCTAGGTACACTAGGCACGAAGTCATGGTTCTAAGAATTGGTCAATAAGTCCTGGCCGCAGGCTGGACACCTAAGTCCTGACATAAGGTTGGGCAATAAGTCCTGGTCGTGGACTGGGCACCGAAGACCTGGTGAGTGAAGCTGGGAAATAAGTCTGGTTGTGGACTGGGCACCGAAGACCTGGTGAGTGAAGCTGGGCAATAAATCCTGGTCGCGGACTGGGCACGAAGACCTGATCCGGGGGATTGGGCAAAAGTCCAACCGGAGGAGCCGGTTGGCAAAAAGGTAAACTCTCCTGAGAGGAGTAGGTGAGGACGCGTTCCCCGTAGGAGGGAACATTAGGCGTCGGTTCGACCTAGGGTTCCATTTCGGAAGCCCAAAGTCAGAACCAAGATATCTCAGGCTGTTAAACTATGCTTAACTTATATCATTTATATGTTATTTGTGTTTTGGAACTAACCCTGGTTGCAGGAATAAAGGGATGGAAGTTTCTGCTCCCAGGCGCCTGAATGAGGTCAGGCGCCTGTTTGATCAGGCCCTATGTTGATACAGGCGCCCCAGACAATGGTGTTTCCAGGCACAATCGAAGCAAGCCTCTAGAACAGCAGATGAGGCGCCTGTGTTCATACAGGCGCCCCAGTTGAAAGGATAAGCGCTGGCCAAGTCTGCGGATTGAGTTTCGCGCAGAATGGGCCATGTGTCAGGCGCCCCCTTCAACACAGGCGCCCCAGCGACTAGTATATGAAGGGGTTCAGCCCCTTGGCTTCAAATACAACTTCTGTCTACGAATTCTTTTAAGCGCTCTGCTCCAAACGCTCCATGCTCAAGACTCAAGCGCCAATGATGACTCGCGACTCCGACATTCAATTTTCTTGGGTCGTTGGTATAACCTTTTTATTAAAGTGTTGTATTTTAATTCTATATTCGAACTTCAAATTGTAATAATTTTACGCAATATAGAATTGCCCATCGTAAACGGTCAAGGACCGTGTGCCTTAGAGTAGGAGTCGACTGCGACTCCGAACCAAGTAAAAGCAAACGTGTTAGCATTGATTTGTTTTTCCGCTGCGCAAATTACTCTAAGTTTTTCAAAAACCCCTCTATCGATTCTGACCGATCCCACAAGTGGTATCAAAGCGGGTGGCTCAAATATGTGCAACCACCAGTTGAGCATTTTTTTCGGATTTTTTGAATTTTAAAATTTTTTTCTTTCGTTCGTATTTTTTTTCTCATTAATCGAGGTTAGTGCGACACCACTCGATTTTTTTCTTATTACTATTTTCTGCTGCACTACTAGTCCAAGACTTAGTCTTGGGACGAGTTTTTTTTGTAAATTTTTTCAGTTTAATTAAATGGTCATGCAAGAGGGATACAACACCACCAGACCACCTCTTTTCAGTGGAGAAGATTTCTCCTACTGGAAGAGTAGGATGGAGGTCCATCTGAAAACTCAGGTGGACATGTGGATTATCATCCAGTCTGGACTGGAGATACCTAAAAATGCACAAGGCGTGGTGCAACACCACTGAGTGGGATGGTCCACTAAAGAAGAAAATCGAGGTTGACGCTAAAGCTACACAAACACTACAATGCGACCTGACAAAAGAGGAGTTGAACCGTGTTGGACCCTTCAGCAGTGTGAAGGAACTCTAGAACAAGCTGATTGAGCTACACGAAGGTACGTCTGATATGCGGATCAGCAAAAGGGATTTGTTACTCAACAGACTTTACACGATAAAGATGCACGACAGCGAAACTGCAGCACAGCTCCACACAAGGATCCAGGAGCTAGGCCACAAGGTCGAAAATCGTGACCTAATAAGGTATACCTTAAACTCAATCCCGAGAAACACACTGTGGACATCTATGGTGGATGCCTACAAGGTTTTCAGGAATCTTTCTGAAATAAAATTAGATGAATTATTTTCTGAGTTAGATTTACATGAACAAACTAATACTGCATTCGTCGAGAAGAGTATTGCGTTTGTTGCAGGTAAAACTAAAGGGAGAACAAGGAGACTCGGAATCAGACGATGAGGAAGGGGATCGTCCAAAACTGGTCCGACTAGCTCGTGACTACTACAAGGAGCTCAAAAACCAATCGAGCAAGAAGAAGTCAAGCAGGAAGAAGGAAGATCATCTGAACCCTCGACGAGCCAGAAGACCAAAGGTAACATAACCTGCTATGAATGCAACAAGAAGGGACATTTCCGATCAGAGTGCCCCAACCTAAAGGAGAACAAGAAGGCTCGGAAGAAGAAGGCTCTTCAAGCCACCTGGGACGAGTCATCCTCCGAAGAAGAAGAAGCTCCACACTCGAATCTCCTCGCTTTGACCGCCTCGGAAAACATCGACTCTGGAACGGAATCAGAACAGGACGAGGACGTCAGCACCGAAAAACTCTCAATCTCGAAGGACGGACAAATCAGTAAGAGGTTATCCAGAATCTGAACTGTATGATTTAATTTCTTACTTGTCATGAAAATTGGCAAAAGCCAACATCCGGGTTGAAACCCTCCGACAGGAAGTCAAACTCTTGAAGGAGGAAGTCAACTCGAGTTCCTTGACCGAACCAGTTCAAGAAGGAAACTCAACTCAAGTTCAAAAGCTTGAGGAAGAGAATTCCTTCTTGAAAACTCAAGTCAAGGAACTCAGAGTTGCCTTAGAACGATTCACTTCGGGTTCCAAGAATCTTGACATGATTCTTAGAAAACAGAAGTCTATTCTAAATCGATCCGGACTAGGCTATCGAACCAAATCGCGACAACGGTCTTACTATTCCGTATTGAACCAACCTAGAACCCGAGTCCAAGCATGGGTCCCAAAGCTATGTTTGAATAAACAAGCTGGACCAAACCAGTATTGGATCCCCAAGGACAAGATTCACATCTTGCCTAACCCTTATCGAGCTTCAGTCCAGGGGGAGCCAAGATAAAAATCATCTTTATAATTAGATGATTTTTTTTTAATTTACTTGCTTGTTGCTTGTTTATTTTTGCAATTTCCTTATTATGCTTAGATTTAGGGATGATTAGTTTAAGGACAAAAGATTTACTTAAAATTTGAACAACATAGTATTAGGTGGAGGTGAGATGATAGTACATTAGGGAAGCCTTTCTAATAAGGTCAAGTAAGGTAAGGCGTACCCTACTTGGTCTGTTTAGTCTGGTGGAACTAGCCGAAGCTACCGATCCAAAACCTAAGCTAGTTAGACCAAAATTTTTCAAGAAGTAATTTGAAAATGATCTTTCGTAAAAGGCTTTGTCAAGGAAAGGGTTGTTGCTCCAATAAGGCTACGACCAAAGAAGGCCTCTGTGCCTCGTCAAGACTTGGAAGCCAATTATCGAAACTCAAATTCAATTTACTATTTGATAAATTTGAATCTAACACAAATTTTAATTAAATCCTAGATTCAACATCTTTTCAAAATTAATAATCTTAACTCTACAATTTTTCAAAATTAATTCAACATTTTCAAAATTAATTGTCTTTCAAAAATTAAACATTTTTTTCTTATATTGAAAACCTGTCTCACAAAAACCCATAAGGTCAACATGTTTGATAACATTAGATGTGGGTGAGACAGACTAGGTAGTGAAATTCAATTTAATCTATCCCTACCTCTACATAATTGGATTCAAATCAAACATACTTTATGTGTAGGAACATAAAGATTTGGACCAGTGGAAGTTGGATAGTGGATGCTCCAGACACATGACTGGGGATAAATTGAAGTTCACCAAAATCAAGTTCAAAAACCTAGGCTCAGTAGCATTTGGCAACAATGCTACACTTAAAGTAATTGGGTCAGGTAACATTGAACTTAACTCAGATTTTATCATTAAGAAGGTATTATTGGTTGAAAATTTCAAATTCAATTTGCTTAGCATTAGCCAACTCTGTGATACTGGTTATGTTGTTACCTTCACCAACTCTGACTGCCTTATTAGAAATCTACAAGACTCAGAGATAACACTTAAGGGTAGTAGGAAAAACAACGTTTACATGATTAATCTACCCGTAGTACCCAAATGTTTTCTGACTCAGTTAGAAGAAACTAACCTTTGGCATAGGAAACTAGGCCACACTCATACCAAACTAATTTCAAAAATAACTCAACTTGGATTAATTAAAGGTGTACCTAAAATTAAGAACTGTGACAATACAATCTGTAATTCATGTCAACAAGGCAAACAAACCAAGTCAACTCATAAACCAACCCAATCAGACTTAACCCAAACCACACTTGAGCTCCTACATCTTGACCTATTTGATTCACATGGAGCCAAGTCACTAAGCGGGAATCGGTACTGCTTAGTAATCATCGACGATTACTCTAGATTTACCTGGGTTAGGTTCCTAAAGACTAAAGATGAAACTTTTAACTCATTTAATAATTTGTGCAAAATGATTGAAAATCAAAATGACATAAAAATTAAAAGACTTAGAAGTAATCATGGGGGAGAGTTTGAAAATCAAAAATTTGAGGAATTCTATAAAATTAATGGGTATGGCCATGAGTTTTCATGTCCTAGAACTCCCCAACAAAATGGGATAGTTGAGAGAAAGATTAGAACCCTTCAGGAAGCCGCTAGGACCATGCTCAACGAATATAACCTAACTAATCAATTCTGGGCAGAAGCGGTAAATACAACGTGTTACATTCAAAATAGGGTCTTAATTAATAGAAGACACAATACGACACCCTATGAACTTTATTATCATAGAATACCTAATTTACATTATTTAAGGGTTTTTGGGTGCAAAGTCCATATATTGAATACTAAGGACTACCTAGGTAAGTTCCAATCAAAATCAACCCCAGGGGCTTTCTTAGGATATTCAACAACTAGTAGAGCCTATAGGGTTTACAACAGACAAACACATAAAATTGAGGAAACTACCAACTTAATCTTTGACGAAGAAGATGAACCAAAATCTGACAATCAAAATCTAAACAAGTCAAATCTTGATCAAGAAGATAATGAACTATCAATTGAACCATTAATTGAACCATTAAATGAACTATCAATTGAACCAACTACTGAGGTATCAACTGAACCAATGACTGAACCTACCCAAATAGTTGAACCAAACACTAAACCAAACCCTCCAACCAGACCTGAGACTGAACCTAGTTCTAGAAGAACAAAGAACCCAGACTCAATCATTCATCTGACCAAATCATGGGTGATCCAATCTTAGGAGTCAGAACTAGGTCTTCTTATAGAAAGCTTAGTCAGATCGCACTTATTTCAAAAAATGAATCTAAGACTATAGAAGAAGCCCTACCTGACCCAGATTGGATCATAGCAATGCAAGAAAACTAGCCCAATTTGAGAGAAACCAAGTCTGGGACTTAATACCTAAACCTGAGGGTAAATCAATTATAATCACTAAGTGGGTTTTTAGAAACAAACTAAATGATCAAGGGGAAATTATGAGAAACAAAGCCCGCTTAGTAGCTAAAAGGTTTAGTCAAGTCGAAGGGTTAGATTATGATGAAACCTATGCCCCAGTAGCCAGACCTGAATCAATTAGAATGTTATTAGCTTTTGCAGCCCATAGAAGGTTTAAACTATACAAAATGGATGTCAAATCTGCCTTTCTTAATCGGTTCATAAAAGAAGAAGTATATGTAGGGCATCCCCCAGAATTTGAGGACCTAAACAAACCCGAATATGTATTCAAACTTAGGAAAGCTCTTTATGGGTTGAAACAAGCACCTAGGGCATGGTACGAAAGATTATCAACCTATTTAATTTCTAAGGAATTTAACCAAGGTCAAATTGACTCTACATTATTTGTTAAACCCTTAGAAAAAGATATATTCATTGCACAAATATACATTGATGTTATAATATTTGGATCTACAAATTCTAACTTTTTAAGAGACTTTGTCAAAATTATGGAAAGCGAATTTGAAATGAGCTTGGTAGGTGAGCTCAACTTTTTCTTAGGTCTACAAATTAAACAAACCAAGGATGGTAATTACGTTCATCAATCCAAGTATGCAAAGGAAATGATAAAGAAATTCAAAATGGACAACTCTAAAAGCTTAAGTACTCCTATGGCTACGAATGTCAAAATAGATAATGACCCTGAGGGTAAACCAGTTGACCTAAGATTATACCGAAACTACTAGTAGACATGATATTTTGTTATCTGTAGGAATGTGTGCTTGATACCAAACATGTGCTAAGGAGTCCCACTTAGCAACACTAAAAAGAATTCTAAGGTACATTAAGGGTACCCTAAATATAGGTATTTGGTATCCTAAGACTTCCACTTTTGAATTATCAGGATACTCTGACTCTGATTATGCCGGTTGTAAATTAGTTAGAAAGAGTACAAGTGTAAGTTTCAATTGTTAGGAAATAGTCTAGTCAGCTGGTGCAGTAAAAAGCAACACTGCGTAGCTTTGTCCACAACTGAAGTAGAATATGTTGCCCTAGGAGAGTGTGTAGCACAACTTTTATGGATGATGCACACTCTTAAGGATTTCCAGCTTGACTATACCCAAACCAAAGTATTTATTGGCAACATTATTTCAATAAATCTGACTAAAAATGCAATTCATCACTCCCGAACCAAACATATTGAAGTCAAATATCATTTTGTAAAAGATCATGTAGCCAGGGGCGAAATTGTACTTATGCAAGTGGACTCAAAATGTAATTTAGCTGACATCTTTACTAAACCTTTACCTATATCTGAGTTTAACTTACTAAGAAGGTAGTTAGGGTTGTGCTTAGTAGAATAGAATTGATCTATTTTCTTTTCAAAAATCTTTTATATTTTCATAATTTTTTTCGAAAATTAGCATTTAATTTTTTAAAAAAATCATTTCTTTTACTTTTATCTTGAAATTTGAAACTGTTTTCTGACTTAGAGTTTTCAAAAGTTACCCCTTCAAAACTAGGGTTTTTACGCAAATGGACTTAACCTAGACTTTAATCCTAGAATTGCATGCACCTATAAATCTAGAAGCCAACATCTCACAAGCATCTTAGGGTACTTTGATTGATAATCTAGACTGGGTTGAGATGCTTAGGTCTATGCCTTGACTCAAGATGCTTTAAGTCAATGCATCTACAGTAGTTAGGGCAATAAATACAAATGAACAACAATCAAGTTAAGTGTTCAAGCTTAGACAATCTAACTTGATCAGATCACTTAACTTGACTAACCCTAGTAAAAACTACTATTCTATAACAGTTAGTAAGTAGCTAACTGGGTCAGACAGGACCCGAACAAGTCTAGTTTAATTGGTTTGGTCCTTTTATTGCTTGAATTCACTAGAGTTGGTTCAATACGGTCTCAAATTTTTTTTTAACTCTGATTCAAAATTGGTCTGATCTGCAATTAGTTTCTATCATTTTTTTTTGATATATCGCAAAGGGGGAGAGAGAAAAGAAAAGAGAGAAATTGTTTTTAAAAAAATTTCATTTTCTCAAAAAGTTAAAGCTTAGTGCATTAAATTTTCAAATTAAATTTAAAGCTCTGATTCTTTCAAAAATGTTTTTCTTAAGTGCACAAATTTTTTTGAGCAAATAGTTTTTCAAGTGCACAATTTTTTTTCTCTATGTAAAAACATTTTCCAAATTTTTTTCTAAGTAATTTTGTTTGTGCACAAAATTTTTTAAGCAAAATTTCTAAGTGCATTTTCCTGAGCAAATTTTTCGAAGTAAAAAATTTATTCTCTAAGCAAAAACATTCTTAAGCATTTTCTAAGTAAAATTTTTTCAAATGCACAAACTGTTCTTAAGCAAATTTTTCTAAATGCACAAAATGTTCTCCAAGTAAATTTTTCTAAGTGTGCAAAATTTGTTGTGCAAAATTTGGTTTATGATTTAAGTGAACATTGGCTAAGTGATTTTTTTTTTCAAGTAAAATTTTATTAAGAGAATTTTTTTTCAAGTGAAATTTTTTTGGTTTGCAAAAATTGGCTTAACTGGAAAATTTTCTAAGTGAAAATTTTGTGCAAAAATTGGCTTAAATGAAATTTTTTTTAAGTAATAAGTTTGCACAAAAAATTTGGTTAAGTGGAATTTTTTTTGCAAAGTGTTTTAAGTGAATTTTTTTTTAAACTTGGGCTTGCAAACCTTTCTAAAAACTGTGCTAAGTAATTTATATTTCAGGGGGAGCTTAGTAAATAGTATTTCAAAAAGTAATTTTTTTCCCTTGTTAGACATGTGCTTTAAATACCTTAAACTTAACTTTTTAAACCTGGTTGTCATAAATCAAAAAGGGGGAAATTGTTGGTGCTGGAAGCACTAAAGTCAAACCTGTGTTTTGATAATGACAAAGAGTTCAGAAGTTAAGGATTTATTGTGATCTAACAATGCTACTCAAGTGTGCAGGAAAAGTCCTAGGTACACTAGGCACAAATTCCTGGTTCTAAGAATTGGATAATAAGTCCTAGTCGCAGGCTGAGCACTTAAGCCCTGACATAAGGTTGGGCAATAAGTCTTGGTCGTGGACTGGGCACCGAAACCTGGTGAGTGAAGCTGGGCAATAAGTCCTGGTCGCGGACTGGGCACGAAGACCTGATCCGGGGGATTGAGCAAAAGTCCAACCGGAGGAGCCGGTTGGCAAAAAGGTTAACTCTCCTGAGAGGAGTAAGTGAGGGCGTGTTCCCCGTAGGAGGGATCATTAGGCATCGGTTCGACCTTGGGTTCCATTTCGGAAGCCCAAAGTCAGAACCAAGACAACTCAGGCTGTTAAACTATGCTTAACTTATATCATTTATATGTTATTTGTGTTTTGGAACTAACCCTGGTTGCAGAAACAAAGGGATGGTAGTTTCTGCTCCCAGGAGCTTGAATGAGGTCAGGCGCCTGTTTGATCAGGCACCTGTGTTGATGTAGGCGCCCTAGACAAGGGTGTTTCCAAGCACAATCTGATGGAGTCAAAGGAAGTGATCAAGTTGCCCAACAAGCTAACGATATGGATCATGCTCAACCCACTCTAGAAGATGTTGATGATCCATTATGCATCAAAGGAGGCTCAATTACAAGGGCTAAGGCTAAAAAGATGAAAGAAGCACTTAATGTGCTAATTGAAGATGTGAAAGCCAAAGATACCATTGAAGAAGGTTTGACCAAGAGCAAGTCATACGGCTTAGTCAACCTAATTCAAGCCTTAGATGAGCTTAACTAGTCTCCTAAGTCTCTTGTCTATGTAAGAAGGATATGTTAATTTTGTGGATTCAATTTAGGCCCAATTTCTAGCTTTATTTGGGTTGTAATGGTGTCAAGAGCTCAATAGGCCTATGTAGTGGGCTTCCTTTTGGCCTTTTAGGGTTTTTAGGTCACCCTATAGCTATAAATTAAGGGGGTGGAGGCCACAACATGAAACTTTTGGCTTATTCAATCTACTACATGGTGAGGCTCTCACTTGTTGGTTCTTCATTGAACTAGAAGTTATCAAGGCATCCCCTTGTGGCGTTCAAGACTTATCAACCTCCATCCCAAGGTTGTGGCGTCTATCTTCTTCTTCTTCTATACCAAGGTTCGTGCTTTCTTAAGCATTGGGTCGAGGTTTCTTCTTTTCATTCTCCATCTTTTCGATTTAGACTATCTTTCTCTCTTTCTTCCATTTGTTGTGTGTTCTTGAGACTTCTTCTCTTTGGGTTTGCATCACAATCGAAGCAAGCCTCCAGAACAGCAGATGAGGCGCTCCTAGTCAGCTCAGGCGCCCCAGTTGAAGGGATAAACGCTAGCCAAGTCTGCGGATTGAGTTTCGCGCAGAATGGGCCACGTGCCAAACGTCTCCTTCAACACAGGCTTCAAATATAACTCTTTCTAAGAATTCTTTCAAGCGCTCTACTCCAAACGCTCCGTGCTCAAGACTCAAGCACCAACGACGACCTGCGGCTCGGACATTCAATTTTCTCCGATCGTCGGTATAACCTTTTTATTAAGGTGTTGTATTTTAATTCTATATTCGAACTTCAAATTGTAATAATTTTACGCCATATAGAATTGCCCATCGTAAACGGTCAAGGACCGTGAGCCTTGGAGTAGGAGCCGACTGTGGCTCCGAACCATGTAAAAACAAATGTGTTAGCATTGATTTGTTTTTCTGCTGCGCAAATTACTCAAAGTTTTTCAAAAATTTGTCAATCGATATTCACCCCCCCTCTATCTATTCTAACCGATCCCACAATACCACCACTGTACAGACCCTTCCACTCACCATCACGCCCACTCTATTTAACCGTTTCCTTGGACTACGACTTTCTCAGTCCACATTTTGCTGTTATCCTCCGACAGACCCTCCCTTCGATCCTCCCTATTCACATATCACCCTTGATACTCTCTATTCCTATTTTTTCGGAGATGCACGAGACCCGACGGTACAGAGATTTCAGTCCGTCGATCTACGCATTCAGGATTACTCTCTCTATAGAGTCCTGGTCTGCTGCATCCTTCCGTTGATCTCTCGAGATGTTGCGGCTATGCGACCTTTCCACACTTTCCTTCTCTACGCGATGATCCACCACCTGGACATAGACATTGGTCTACACATGTTCCAGACGATCATTATGCGTCTAGTATATCCACCCATTCCCGAGTACACACACCTTACTGTCACGTTATCACTTCCCTCCTTCATCACCATGGTCACGACATCTCTGCTGGGGAGGTCATCATGATGACCGAGTTTGATGAGGTAGGGGCTAGAAACTTTTCCTTAGCGGCCATAGATATCTCGGCCACCGGGGTTTTATTGTGGAGATGACGAGGTGCTCGACGCCAGATCGACTCGAACGATGAGGTGGACGTCGACGTAGCCGATCTCGCCGCCGAGATCGAGGAGCCTCACGGACCAGCGCATGACTCGGATAGAGACAGAGGTCCACAATCTCCGAGAGGAGATGAGGCCCATCATGTCGAGCACATGGGCACCCTTCAGGCCCGTCACAATGCGATGATGTCTATGTTTCGGTCATGGCACCCCGACCCATTTTGGCCCCCTGGCCCATCATCTTAGATCAGAGTTCTGTTGATTTGACTTTCCCTACTGTGTAGGGCTGACTTGTTGACTCACATTGTCCTTTTGACTTGGTTTGATCCTTATATTGACTTGTTAACTTGTACTACTTCTATTTACTTATCTGCTACTTATCTGCTTTATACTTGACTATTTATTTATCTGCTTCATAATAAACTGATATTTTAGGATTATGCTTAGTAGAATAGGACTGTTCTAATTTATATTTTCAATTTTTTCCAAAAATTAGTATTTCATAGTTTTTTTTTAAAAAAAACATTTCTTTAAGTCTTGAAATTTAAAATTATTTTTCGACTTAGATTTTTGAAAATTTTACCCCTTTTAAAACTAGGGTTTTCTACACAAATGGATTTAACCTAGGCTTTAACCCTAGAATTGCATGCACCTATAGATCTAGAAGCTAGCATTTCACAAGCACATTAGGACACTTTGATTGATAACTTAGACTGGGTTGAGATGCTTAGGTCTGACTCAAGATGCTTTAGGTCTAGCATCTAGAGTAGTTGGGGTGATAAATACAATTGAATAGCAATCAAGTTTAGTGTTCAAGCTTAAAAAATCTAACTTGATCAGATCACTTAACTTGACTAACCCTAGTGAAAGTTACTGTTATATAACAGTTAGTAAGTAGCTAACTGGGTTAGACAGGACCCGAACAACTTCAGTTTAATTGGTTTGATTCTTTTTGGTACTTGGGTTTACTTGAATTGGTTCAATATGTATTCAAATTTTGTTTTAACTGGCTCTGAATCGTAATTAGTGTTAAATCATTTTTTTTATATATGGCAAAAGGGGAGAGAGAAAAGAAGAGAGTTAAAAGTTTTCATTTTTTTTCAAAAAGTAAAGTTAAATTTTCAAGTTAAATTTAAGTGCATTAAAGTTTCAAATGCAGATTCTTTTTCAAAAATATGTAAATGCAAATTTTTTGCAAAAAGTACTTTTAAAATATTTTCTAAGTGCACAAATTTTTCTAAGTAAAATATTTTTCTAAGTGCACAAATTTTTCTAAGTAAAATATTTTTCTAAGTGTATAAAATTTTTCTAACTAATATTTTCTAAGTGCACAAAGTTTTTCTAAGTAATATTTTTTAAGTGCACAAATTTTTCTAAGCAAAATTTTTTTAAGTGTGCAAAATTTTCTAAACACAATATTTTTCTAAAGTGCAAACTCTTTTAAGTGTGCAAATGTTTTACAAATTTGTGTGGTAAGTTAAATTTTTTTTTTTAAAAAAAAGGTACCTTCAACTTTCAAACTTCAAAAGTTTTGCAAAATACTTAGTCAAAATTTGGTTTCACAAAAAGACTTTAACTTGGTTCTCCTCTAACAAAAACTTATCCTGTTTTTTGAAAAACTGCATAACATTGAAAGCTTCAGGGGGTGAATTTCTATTTCAGGGGGAGCTTAGTACTTGTTTTTCGAAAATCAGTCTTCTTAAAGAGAGGAATATAAAATTGTCTTTTTTTATATATATCTACTTTAATTGCTTAAACTTAACTTTTTAACCAGGTTGCATTAAATAAAAAAGGGGGAGATTATTGGTGCCAGAAGCACCAAGATCGAACCTGTGTTTTGATAATGGCAAAGGGTTCATAAGTTAAGGTTATCTTGTGATCTAATAAAATTCTTTAAGTGCGCAGGAAAAGTCCTAGGTAAACTAGGCACGAAGTCCTGATTCAAGGAATTGGGCAATAAGTCCTGGCCGAGGGCTGGGCACCTAATTCCTAACATAGGGTTGGTGATGGAGTCAAAGGAAGTGAACAAGTTGCCCAACAAGCTAACGATATGGATCATGCTCAACCCACTCTAGAAGATGTTGATGATCCATTATGCATCAAAGGAGACTCAATTACAAGGGCTAAGGCTAAAAAGATGAAAAAAACACTTAATGTGCTAATTGAAGATGTGAAAACCAAAGCTACCATTGAAGAAGGTTTGACCAAGAGTAAGTCATATGGCTTAGTTAGCCTAATTCAAGCCTTAGATGAGCATAACTAGTCACTTAAGTCTCTTGTCTATGTAAGAGGGATATGTTGATTTTGTGGGTTCAATTTAGGCCCAATTTCTAACTTTATTTGATTTGTAATGGTGCCAAGAGCTCAATATGACTATGTAGTCTACATAGGCCTCTACTAAATGGGCTTCCTTTTAGTCTTTTAGGGTTTTTAGGTCACCGTATAGCTATAAATTAAGGGGGTGGCGGCCACACATGTAACTTTTGGCTTATTTCAATCTACTACATGGTGAGGCTCTCACTTGTTGGTTCTTCATTGAACTAGAAGTTATCAAGGCATCCCCTTGGGGCGTTCAAGACTTATCAACCTCCATCCTAAGGTTGTAGCGTCTATCTTCTTCTTCTTCTATACCAAGGTTCGTGCTTTCCTAAGCATTGGGTCGAGGTTCTTTCTTTCATTCTCTATCTTTTCGATTTAGACTATCTTTCTCTCTTTCTTCCATTTGTTTGTGTTCTTGAGACTTCTTCTCTTTGGGTTCGCATCAGTTGGGCACTAAGTCCTGGTCACGGACTGGGCACGAAGTCCTGATTCGAGGAATTGGGCAATAAGTCTTGGTCGAGGGCTGGGCATCGAAAACCTGACCGGGGGTTGGGCAATAAGTCCTGGTCGTGGACTGGGCACGAAGACCTGATCCGGAGGATTGGATAAAAGTCCAACCGGAGGAGCCATTTGGCAAAAAGGTAAACTCTCCTGAGAGGAGTTGGCGATGACGCGTTTCCCGAAGGAGGGAACATTAGGCGTCGGTTCGACCTAGGGTTCCATTTTGGAAGCCCAAAGTCAGAACCAAGACAGCTCAGGCTGTTAACTGGACATAACTTATATATTGTTTGTGTTTTGGAACTAACCTTGGTTGCAGGAACAAAGGTTGAAGTGTTCTGGCACCTGTATAATCAGGCGCCTGTATGGTGACAGGCGCCCCAGATGAAGGTGTTCCAAGCAGCCTTGAAGCAAAGCCTCCACGTCAGCAAATGAGGCGCCTGTGTTGATACAGGCACCCCAGTTGACTCAGGTGCTCTAGTTGAAGGGATAAGTGCTGGCCAAGTCTGCGGATAAGGATTCGCGCAGAAAGGGTCACGTGTCACGCACCCCCTTCAACACAGACGCCCAAGAAGACCCTATATAAAGGGGTTCACCCCTTGCTTCCAGAGACAATTGCTTCCAATGAAAAAGTTCAAGCGTTATGCTCCAAACGCTCCATGCTCAAGTCTCAAGTGCCAACGACGACCCGCGGCTCCGATCTTCGAATCTTCTCCGGTCATCGGTATTTCTTTAATTAATTGCTATACTTAAATTCTGTATTCGAACTTCAAACTTGTAACTGTTTTGCAAAATATAGAATTGCCCAACGTAAATGGTCAAGGACCGTGAGCCTTGGAGTAGGAGCCGATCTAGACTCCGAACCAGGTAAAAGAAAAAGTGTCAGCATTGTTTTGAATTTTCCGCTGCGTAATTCCTCTTTTTAATCCGAAAAGATTTTATCGATAGATTTAGAAGCCAGCATCTCACAAGCACCTTAAGGTACTTTTGATTGATAACTTAGAAAGGGTTGAGATGCTTAGGTCTTTGCCTTAATTCAAGATGCTTTAAGTCAGTGCATCTGCAGTAATTGGGGCACTAAATACAACTTACACAGTAATCAAGTTAAGTGTCAAGTTTAGAAAATCTAACTTGAACAAAACACTTGACTTGACTAACCCTAGCGAAAACTACTGTTTATAACAGTTAGTAAGTAGCTAATTGGGTTTCCTTTATGCAATTTAATTATTCTGTTTTTGCTATATTTATTTGTGTTTGATATATGGCAAAGGGGGAGAGATAGGAAAGGAGAGAGTTTAAATTTTTTAAGAATTTCTTCAACGAGAGTTTAAATTTTTTAAGAATTTCGTCAACTCTCAAAATTTCAAACTCTATCCTTTATTCAAAAAGTACTTAATTAAATTTTTTAAAAGTACTAAGTTTTTTCGAAGTACTTAAGTTTTTCAAAACTTTACTAAGTACTTAAGTTTTTCAAAACTTTTCTAAGTACTTAAGTATCTCAAAACTTTACTAAGTACTTAAGCTTCTCAAAACTTTACTAAGTACTTAAGCTTTTCAAAACTTTACTAAGTACTTAAGTTTTTCAAAACTTTACTAAGAACTTAAGTTTTTCAAAACTGTTCTAAGTAAAGTGTTTTCAAAACTTCTCTAAGTACTTAAGTGTTTACAAAACTTCTCTAAGTACTTAAGTTTTTCAAAACTTCTCTAAGTATTTAAGTTTTTAAAACTTTTCTAAGTACTTAAGTTTTTTTTTAACTTTTCTAAGTACTTAAGTTTTTCAAAACTTTTCTAAGTACTTGAGATTTTCAAAACTTCCCTAAAGTACTCCTAAGTACTTAAAATTTTCAAATTTCACTAAGTACTTTAAAACTTAAAGTTTTCAAAACTTCTTTGAGTACTTTAAACTTAGGGCGTCAAAATTTTCCTTAGTACTCAAACTTAAGCTTTCAGAATCCTTCTTAAGTTTTCTAAGTATTTAAACTTAAAAATTCTACAAGTTCTCCAAAATAGACAACCAAAATTATTTTCTGTTGAAAATTATTCTAAGTAAAAACCATCCTTAAACTTAGAATTTATTTTCAAAAACCCGACGAAGTTTTGAAAAATCTAGGTGGAGATTCCTTCCAGGGGGAGGGAACAAAATTTAATTTTTACTTGCTCTGATTAACTTAACTTTTTGAACCAGGGTTGTCATAAATCAAAAAGGGGGAGATTGTTGGTGCAGAAAGCACCCAAGTCGAACCTGAGTTTTGATAATGGCAAAAGGATTCAAAAGTTAAGTCTTATTTGTCATCTAACATGCTACTCAAGTGTGCAGGATAAAAAGTCCTAGCTAGGCACTGGCGAAGGAATGCCAGGATAAAAAGTCCTAGCGAAGGACTGCTAGGCACTGGCGAAGGAATGTTAGGGAAAAAGTCCTAGCGAAGGACTGCTGGGCACTGGCGAAGGAATGTCAGGGTACTGAAGCCCTAGCGAAGGACTGCTAGGCACCAGGCGAAGGACAGCTTGGGACTGAAGACCTGGCGAAGGAAGGCTAGGCACCAGGCGAAGGACAGCTTGGTAACCAAGACCTGGCGAAGGACCGCTAGGCAAAAGTCCAACCGGAGGAGCCGGTTGGCATCAGGTACATTCTCCCGAGAGGAGTAGGTGAGGACACGTTCCCCGTCGAGGGAACAGTAGGCGTCGGTTCGACCTAGGGTTCCATTTTGGAGACCCAAAGTCAGAACCAAGACAGCTAAAGCTGTATAAACTAACATCTTATTGTTTTATGTTGATTTGGACTAACCATGGATGCAGGACCGAAGGAACGAGTGTCTGCAGCTCAGAGAGCCTCAAAGAAGTGAGGCAAAGGCTGAGTAGGGCGCCCGGAGTGTCCCGGGCGCCCCGCTGCCGGGCACCCCGGATGGTCCGGGCGCCCCCAGGTGAAGCTAACGAAGCAGATCCCATCGAAGCCAACGGATAAGAAGAGACCCGGTCAACCCGGCCCCCCCCAGCGTTCAGGGCGCCCCCGTCAAAGCCTGATCCCGAGTTTTAAGGGATCAGAGCTGACCGAGAAGGAAGCGGATCAGCTGACACGTGGGGGGGGGGGCGCCCCCGACGTCCCGGGCGCCCCCGACGTCCCGGGCGCCCCCGACGTCCCGGGCGCCCCCAGGGGCTATAAATAGGCCCTCGACCCCAAGGCTTCGAACAACAATTCATTCAACGCAATCACGCTCTTCTGCTCCCGCGCTCTGCTCCGGAAACCTCCCGACTCGAGACTCATGCGCCGACGACGTCCCGTTGCTCCGAAAATTCAATCTACATCGGACGTCGGTAAAAGAAGAGTTACTTTTAAGTTTACTATACTGCTTTTGTAATATCTCTCTGTAAACATTTTGCGCACTTATAGAATTGCCCGCAGAAAATGGTCAACGATCGTGGGCCTTGGAGTAGGAGTCGACCTAGGCTCCGAACCAAGCAAAACTACCTGTGTTCGCGATTGTTTTTATTCCACTGCGTACTTGCTCTAGTTTTTATCCGAAAAGCGTTTAACGATATTCACCCCCCTCTATCGTTTCTCTCGATCCAACACCTGCTAGATATCTCAGCCACCGGGGTTTTATCGTGGAGATGACGAGGTGCTCGACGCCAGATCAACTCGGACGACGAGGTGGACGTCGACGTAGCCGATCTCGCTGCCGAGATCGAGGAGCCTTTGTTAGTATTGCGAGAGAAGTGTCCTAAGGCAATCGCCTTATGATTGTAATCACTTATTTTAATAAATGAATATTCACTATTTGAGTATACATGTTTGTGTATTCATTTATTAAAATAAGTGATTACAATCATAATCAAAAATTTCGCATAGGCTTTCGATTTATGTTGGCCATCTATAATTAACCAATTATAGAACGATCATGAGTGGCACCTAGTAGTACATCATGATCCCCAATTAATCGAAAGATCAACGGTTGACCTCAGAAATAATTCTGAAACCCTTCAGCAGCTATAATGAGTTGTGCCCCATTCCCTTCACCATCTTATACCCACTTGGTTCAGGACACGGTCTATGTGTGTCAGTCCCCACTAGGCTGACTACGTCCCTCTCTTGATATTATTGTCGTGGCTTTGGAGAATCTAGTAGTTCTTGTCGGCACGAAACTCGTGGCTTTGCGAAGTCATCCCGAAGAGGACTCGGCGTGGACGTAAATAGAGGCGGAGCTTCCAAAGGACGCTACGGTTGGATCTCGTCCCTTTCTACAAGTTACGCGAGGTATTAAGTAAATTAGTTTACTTTCTGCAAAATTTTAATTTATGATCATGTCTCCACAACTTAAGGTTGCATGCTAGATACGTGGTTAAAATAATTTAAGAAATTATTTATGCTAAACCTTCCACTGCACGTAATTAAACTTTAAAATTACGAACCCGTATCCATGTCAACATGCACCCGGTCCCAACAGTGGTATCAGAGTCGGTTAGTATTCGACATAATCATATAATTATTTTGTGAAAAACTTTGTCATGATCTCAATTTTGGAAAATTTTCCAATTATGATACATTTTAGATTTAGGAATTTCAAAGTTTGGAAATCCTCATGAAATTTCGCAAACTTATTGAAATATCCTAGTTTATGAAATTTTATGATAATTGTGAAAACTTCCCATCTTTGGAAACTTTCTAATTTTGGAAATTTTCCAATTTTGAAAATATGTAAGTTTTCTTTGTACCAGAAACTTACAAATATTCTGAAAACCTATTATGAAATCTCGCAATTTTGGACACTTTCTTTCAAGGAAGTCTAGACAAACTTATGGATCATTAATTGACAATTAAAATTCGAATTGGTTTTAAATTATTAACAAAAATCTTCATTTTGGATTGAGCCTCGGGGAGCCGTCCTATTTACAGTTAGTTGTTGTAATTTAATTTCCCATTTTGAATAAAATTGTCATGTTTAATTTGGTTACGCCTCGGGGAGCGGACCAAATTGGATTTACGACAAATTTCTTTTCTTTGGGTATCTGAGTCTCGGGGAGTCACCCTTAGAAAATAATTTGTTGTAATTAATTAATCCATAAATAAAATATGTGATCAAATCTTGGAAATTTAGGATAATTTCCTTATTTGATTTAAGAGGTGATGCTCACATATTGTTGTCTCCAAAATTAATTAGGAAAATGGTTTCCTATAGAGTTTTCTTAAATAAGATTTTCATTAAAATAATATGTGGTTGAATTAAGGGAATCTGTCTCTTAATTTAATAAGATTTGATTTAGAGAAATCAAAGTCTTAAACATGTTATTTCCGAAATTGATTATGACAATTTAGGAAATTATTTCCCAAAACAATTCCTTGAATAAAGTATGAAATTGGGATTAGGAAATCCGGTTCCTAATCCAATTAATGAGACTTGATAAACTAAGTCTCATACATACTTTATCAAGGAAATCGTTAGTCATGACATAATTATATGTCATGAATGTGCTTAGAAAAGAAAGGATGAGACCCAAAACCCCTTACAAAATATTAAGGCCAACACCTTCCATTAATATGGTTAGAACTGGAGTTTTGTTTCTCGTTTGGGTTGATGGACACATCCATGCCCGGCTTGAACCTCAACATGTTCAAACCATGGAATTAGTTTATGATTAATATAGTTGGAGTCAGAGGTCAATCCTTAGTTTTGGTTGTTGGACACATCCAAGCCTGACTAAACGGTTGAATGAACTCCAACCATATTAAAACTATTTCTTGATTAATGGGCCAGCCTTAAGCTTGGAGCATCGATTTGTTGTGCCACAGCCAAAGTCGATGTAAAGAGAGGTGCAGTTGGGTGCTATGTATATTGTTGCATACTTGTTAATGAGTTAACAACCCAATGATTTATGCAAACATTCAATTAGTTGATAGCATAATGTGATAGTTACATATATGTGATATGTAATCGGTATAATTACCTACCTTCATAGCTAAGAATAACTTGATGGCCACAGCCATGGTTGTTCTTATCTATGGTTGGATATCAACCTATTTGGAGGAATAGTAAGAAACCTCATTTATCTCACCTAAAGATATGGGGTTGTCCTGCTTATGTAAAGCGGACTGTATCAGACAAATTGGATGCTAAGTCTGATAAATGTCTATTTATTGGATACCCTAAGGAAACGAAAGGTTACCAATTCTATCATCCCTTGGAACAAAAGGTGTTTGTTTCAAGGCATGCTGTATTTCTAGAAAAAGAATTTCTTTTACAAGAAAACAGTGGGAGTAGCATTGAACTTGAAGAAGTTCAAGAAACTCCAATAGACATTACAGAGACACCTAGTCTAGACCCACAACCAATAACTCATAATGATGAGCTATCAGTTGAACCTAAAACAACACCACTTCTTCGTAGGTCTGATAGGACACGCAATATTCCAGAGAGATACGGATTTCTCATAAGTGAATCGAACGACGTGTTACTCATTAACGATGACGAACCTATCAGTTATGAAGATGTTCTGAAAAATTCAGAAAGGGATAAATGGCTTGAAGCCATGAAGTCGGAAATGGATTCCATGTACAAAAATCAAGTATGGGACTTGGTTAACCCACCTGAAGGGATTAAGCCCATAGGGTGCAAGTGGGTTTTCAAGAAGAAAACCGACATGGAAGGTAATGTTGTTACCTTTAAGGCTAGATTAGTGGCAAAAGGATATCGTCAGAAACAAGGAATTGATTATGACGAAACCTATTCGCCAGTAGCTATGCTTAAATCCATTCGGATGCTCCTGGCCATAGCAGCTCATTATGATTATGAGATATGGCAAATGGATGTGAAAACAGCTTTCCTTAATGGAAACCTGCTTGAGGATGTATACATGATACAACCTGAAGGTTTCACATCGGTTAATAAAACCAAAGTATGCAAGCTTCGACGATCCATATATGGACTAAAGCAAGCATCCAGGAGCTGGAACATCCGTTTTGATGAGACAATCAAAGAGTTTGATTTCTCACAAAATCCTGACGAACCTTGTGTGTACAAGAAGGTTAGTGGGAGTGCAGTCGTATTCCTAGTGTTATATGTCGATGACATATTACTTATAGGAAACGATATATCAGTCTTACAGTCAGTTAAAATTTGGTTGTCCAAAACTTTCTCCATGAAAGACCTGGGAGAAGCAACCTATATCCTTGGGATTAGAATCTATAGAGATAGATCAAAACGGTTGCTTGGTCTTTCGCAGTCTACATATATAGACCGAGTGCTAGAAAGGTTTAGCATGTCGGAATCCAAGAAAGGTTACCTTCCCATCAGGCATGGGATCAACCTTTCGAAGTCTATGTGTCCGCGCACAGAAGACGAGAGGATTTGCATGAATAAGATTCCTTATGCATCCGCGATAGGATCTATCATGTATGCTATGTTATGTACTAGGCCCGATGTATCGTATGCTCTGAGCGTCACAAGCAGATACCAGTCTGATCCAGGAATGGATCATTGGGCGGTGTCAAGACAATCCTCAAGTACTTAAGAACACTAAGGATGTGTTCCTAATATATGGAGAAGGTGATATGGTAATACGTGGGTATACAGATGCCAGTTTCCAGACAGATAAGGATGACTCCAAATCTCAGTCCGGATACGTATTTATTTTGAATGGAGGCAATAAGTTGGAAGAGTTCCAAGCAAGACACCGTAGCGGATTCTACCATCGGAAGCGGAATATATTGCAGCTTCGGAAGCAGCAAAGGAAGCAGTCTGGATCAAGAAGTTTATCTCAGAACTTGGTGTGGTTCCAACCATTGATGAAGCAATACCGGTTTACTGCGACAACAATGGAGCTATTGCACAAGCAAGGAACCAAGGTCTCATCAGCGATCCAAACATGTGCTTCGCCGCTATCATCTGATAGAGAGATTATAAGTAGGAATGATATACAAATTGAGAAAATTCCCATGAAAGGAATTTAGCGGATCCTTTAACTAAGGCCTTGCCTCAAAGTATATTTGAGGGTCATGTTAGAGCCTGTGGTATTGGGTACCGTAGCGATTGACATTAGGCCAAGTGGGAGTTTGTTAGTATATGAGAGAAGTGTCCTAAGGCAATCGCCTTATGATTGTAATCATTTATTTTAATAAATGAATATTCACTATTTGAGTA